>OX457052.1:4622019-4844519 GCA_949752735.1 Lumbricus terrestris
TGCAGTGATGCAAATTGCGCATCGATCCACTGAGTTCTACACTGTATAGGCCTATAATAATATTGTCATAGTCTGCATTGGATTGGCTGGTCAGCAGCTCAATGATCTTCACGGATTTGCAAAATTTTAACCCAAAAATTCGGCTTGTGAGTTTCTCTGCTTCGGAATGGCTTGAAGGTTTTTGCATGTATGAGCACTTGCTACAGCGCCCATTCAAGCGCTCTACTTAGAGGCGCTCCCAACTACAGCGCCGACACTGCATAGGAGTTTCACGTCCAAGCGCACGAGCAATTTCGAGTGGATGCTCAGGGCCCCTACGAGGCGACTTGAGGTGGATTCGAACCCGCAACCTTCCGGCTCCAATGCATCGAATATACTCCTACACCACCGCGCCCACAATTTTTTTGCTTGTGATAGGCAAGTAAGTAGGGAGGCTAAGTAAGCATATTCTTTAATAAAACCAGCTGCAAACAGCACTCTGGTAGGTCGATCGGAATAGTCTCTTCAACGTTGAATGGCGCTCAGACGCGCAACGACCCCCCCTCCGGGAGGGCCCCGTAAGAATGGGGGCCACTGACAAGGGCAAAAATTGTAGAGTAGAATAATATCAGATTATTATAGAGCTTCCTAATAATCATGAAACGAAATTACTAAGTAATTTATTGCAAGTCTTGCAATAAGCACGTTACAGAATTACGTATACCGTGTAGGCCTATACCAGTTTCAGCATTGCAAGAGGGGTCCGACGCCCCAACATAGTCTATGTTCGGAGGGGCCACGTTCTTTGTTGCTACGGCTCTGATGGCGCTTAATAAATGTGCGGCTGCAGTTGCAATTACAACCACGGAAAAACTAACCGCTTCTTTCTCAACTCCATATTTATAGACGCATTCGATCCATTAGCAAGGATTTATATAATTGAGAACCGGGGTCATTCGATTGCACGAAGTTTATTAGATTTAGTGCCGTTGCTTTAGACCGGTGAATAGCTAGCACCGATCAACTGTTATATAGTATAGACTGCAGAGTTAAAGCCGAGATTTCTATCATGCAGACCATTAATGTTGTAGACCACACTCATAATTCATGATTCATGGCTCATGGATATGATGCTCAGAGTTGGAATCTGATAAGAAGACTCGATTTGAATCACGATGCATCGCAGCTTTCACTGCAGGATATTTTACCGTATAATAAACGGCGGTCAACAGACGCTGCAGACCATGCATACTGAATGAGCTGCTGATGTAGACATGTATTGCATATACATGTAGGTCCTTTAGCCCCCCGCCCCCCGCCGCCCCCCCGCCCCCAATGGTGCTCAGCTGCGTTGGATCAATGTGTGAAAAACAGACCGTGTCACTGTGAGTCAACTGAATCTTGCAAATCGATTATAAAACGAGTGATGACTTTGAATTGAACAGCGGCTATTATACATGTGTTTTTAACGCTTTTAGCCTCAGAAGATGCAAACAATTATGTAGGTCGTTAGCAACAATGGTTTTAAAAGGAATTCTCATAAAACTGCATCAATCTCTTCCTTATCTTTCGTTTCCCATCCTGTGGCAACCTCCAATAATTGGATGAAAACGAATTGTGTTTTTCTTACTATAGGCTACTTCTGGCTGCACTGAAGTGTTTCTACAACAGTGCACATATTCATTTAGAACTGCACATCTTGTCAAGAACTACATGTACAGTAGTAGTCGGAAGCGCCTCTGAGTAGAATCTTGAAAAAGCGCTATAGCAATTAAGTGCTCATACATACATACATACATACATACATACATACATACATACATACATACATACATACATACATACATACATACATACATACATACATACATACATACATACATACATACATACATACATACATACATACATACATACATACATACATACATACATACATACATACATACATACATACATACATACATACATACATACATACATACATACATACATACATACATACATACATACATACATACATACATACATACATACATACATACATACATACATACATACATACATACATACATACATACATACATACATACATACATACATACATACATACATACATACATACATACATACATACATACATACATACATACATACATACATACATACATACATACATACATACATACATACATACATACATACATACATACATACATACATACATACATACATACATACATACATACATACATACATACATACATACATACATACATACATACATACAAACACCAAACAACAATGGTCACGCAGTCATTTTTACACGTTTTCTTTTGCTTAAATTTCTTAACCCAACGGGATAAGAAGACATTAAAGTTGGTTAATTGTTGCTTTGTTTTACAAGTTTACAAAATAATCCATGGTCCATTTGTTGTTCATATCCATGAACAACTCATCAATTGTGTGCATATTGTGAAGTCATGAACTTACCTCGTCGACAGACTTGAATCTACAATCGGTTCCTGCCGCAGACGCAACCGCAACTAAATGCGAATGATTCGATCAGCGGCAGATGATGAGGATGATGATGGTGATGGTGATGGTGACTGAAGTACTGATGACGAAATCGGCTGGAAATGTCTTTTGTGTGCATCCACTGAATGGTGACACCGTCTCTCTCACAGCCACCAGTGCATAGGCAGCGGTTGATGTTCAGACGCGAGCAGAGACCTACGTGTGTGTGAGCTTTTATTGCGGAGGCAGTCTGCTCGGTGTGGCGCCGGTGTCACGTGATATTCTATCCCCCTGAAAGCTATCCGGGGGGTGAATTAATCTATCCCCCCGGATGAAATTAAACGGTTTTGACTATCCGGGGGGATGAACCATTCTATCCCCTTTTTTGAAAAATGCGCATAATAAAATAATTTATGCTCTAATCAAAATGTAAAGTGACTGTTTGTTTTAGGTGTCCTGAGCAATGTTCAGAGAAAGGCAACTCGAATTTAATTAGTGACTCTGATCAGTGTTCTGAAGTGTTTTAAATGTTCTAAGTGCTCTAAAACCAAAGCAAAACAAATTTTCTAGTAGGTATAGACATACCTGTTAGTATCCTTGTTCAAAACAAAGCAGATGAAAATTAATTTGCAGAAATAAATACACGCGGAAGTGGATCTTCGACTTTTCTTCATTTTGGGGGATACGATTAATACGGGGATACTTTATTTCGTGACACCGGAACAGTCATGCTCAGACTCAGAGCCACGACAGCAACAGCAGCAGCAGCAGCAGCAGCAGCAACAGCAACAGCAACAGCAGCAGCAGCAGCAGCAGCAGCAACAGCAGCAGAAGCAGCCCGAAGTTGATGCCGTGTTTTTGTCGTGCGGCGCAATTGTGGAAAGAACAGCTGAGCGCCGAGGCTGCTGTAGGCTATAGATGGGGTTCCGTAGGCTAGTTGCTGCCGCCGTAATACGTGTTGGGTTATCTGCACTGCAGCCATGGCAGGACCGTGATGCAGAGCAGGAAGAGGAGGAGGAGGAGCAGGAGGAGCAGTGGCGTCGCCAGGATTTAAGTTTTGGGGGCTGAATCCTCGAGGAGGAAATTTGCGTTTTCATCCGCCAAAATTTCTGACGACCTTTTTTTTAGTCATCCGGTCGGAATCTCGTGGAAAATTTTCATTTTCATCCGCCAAAACTTCAGTTTTACAAGTAAAAAAACCGGATGGCCTTATTTAGGGGGAGGCTAGATGTCCCTGTTTAGGGGGTTTAGCCCCCTCCTAGTCTCCCTTTCGCCGCAACTGAGGAGGAGAGGAGAAGGACGAAAGGGAAGAAGAGGAGGAGGAGAAAGAGCTTAGGAGGATGAAGAGGAGGAGAGGGAGTTGGAGGAGGAGGAGGAGGAGGAATAGGAGGAGGAGGAGGAGGTAGAAGAAAAGACGGAGAAGGGTAAGAGTAGGAAGAGGAGGATCGAGGATGAAAAGTTGGAAGAAATGTCGGAAGGGAAGAGGAGGAAACGATGATGATGAGGTAGATGGAGGAAGGGGAAGAGAAGAAAGGGGAAGAGGAGAGGGGAGAAGGTGGAGGATTAGAAAGAGCAGGAGGAGGAAGAAGAGAAGAAGGAGGGGATCGAGGATGATTAGCGATGACGGACCAATCGATAGAGCATCTCCTTCTCTTCTTCCTCCTCCTCCTCCTCTCCTCCTCCTCCTCCTCCTCCTCCTCCTACTACTCCCAGGAGGCTCTGCAGTCATCCTCTGCCTTCCCTCCCTCTCCGTCATCGGCAGACACGCATGACTCATCACGGGTCTGCGCTGCAGTTGCAGCAGCATCTCAGCTGCTGCTGCTGCTGCAGGTCATCGTCCTCAGCAACATCATCATCATCAGCATCATCCGATTTGAATGTTGTCGTTACACTGCGATTGGCAATGGTCAGCTGGCGGAGACCTCTCTACAGCACCGACCACAAGCCACAGCTGATGACAAATAACTGTGCGTCTGTGTATGTGCGTGTGTGTGTGTGTGCGCGTGAGAGAGAGAGAGAGAGAGAGAGAGAGAGACAGACAGACAGACAGACAGACAGACAGACAGACAGACAGACAGACAGACAGACAGACAGACAGACAGATGGTCAGACGGATAGACAGACAAACAGACGGACGGACAGACAGATTCAGAAACAGATACGGACAGAGACAGACACAGGAATACAGATATGCAGACTTTGCAGAGTTATATAGACATAGATAAGGACACTGACGAGGACAGTGACAAAGACAAATGGAGACTTGTCTACATGTAGACAAAAACTGACAGATCGACATGCCAGAGACAGATACAGAAGCAGTCAGACAGACAAAGTAGATAGCCCAGTCAGTTTGCTTGCTTTGTAAACAGTATTATTGCAAAGCAAACACACGCACACGCGCACACACACACACACACACATACACACACACACACACACACACACACACACGCACATACACAGTTTACACACACTCACACTCACCGACTCAGTGCTACGTAAAATAGCTCGACCTGCTCCGCTCCATAATATAATATGACTCATTTGCTTGGTCATCAGCAACAACCAAAATATAGGCCTACAAGTGCATTGACACAATTATTATTGACTATAACACGGTTGTCGAAGAGAAGCCTTTTAAGTTCAGAGCCACGTACGTCCAACGTAGGCCTACAACTGAAAATAATATAAAACATCTATAGCCTAACAGAAAAATAACACGAGGATGATTAGCATTTAATTCAGAGTGAGAAATGAGAATTGCCGGGGTGGGGGCAATTTCATGAGGGGGGTTCAACCTCCCCGTCTTTCTAGAGCTCCATGTAGTAAAACATCTTCACATCCCAACTCTAACGTAGGCCTATAGCATATAGCCTAGGCTGACCCCTCCCCAGTGATTTTTCTGCAATTCTCATAGGCCTACTGATTTCACTGGAATAGCTAGGTTTCATTTCTTTTGCATTTCTTCAATTCAAGAATTTATATACTCCCAGTCCAGCCACGGCGATGCAAAAAAGTTTTAAGGCGCCTGTAAAACACTGACAAGTCAGCCCTATAGGCGAATCTCCAACGGGAGACTTATAGACCGCTGTGTTTTTAGCCGTCCGGCTTAAAAAAAATGATTACGGTCGAGGCCATGCGGTCACTGCAAACAAAAGTACCCTTAAATTTAGCCTGATACAATTTTTAGAGTGCATTGTGAGTTATAGAGCGAGTCGAGTGACCGAAAGTCGACAGAATAGGCATAAATTTGGAGAATATTATTTTATTAAACGAATGTACAATGTCGTTTTGGCTGACGCCCTTAACATCGAATTTTCCTACCTTGGTGGATGTAGAAAGAAGTTGAGACAAGACGTAGAGCGGTTCCGAAGTAGATTTTCGTCGGTTTCTGTTCGTCCTCTCTGCTTCTTTAAGAAAGTCTTGACATATTCAGTTCATATTGCACTGAAGCAGCAGGAGGAAAAGCAAGGTTGAACTTAAGCATTTAGGAATTTATTAAACTGTTTAGTTTAGTGTTGCCTTGCAAACTTTCTAGGTGTCAGTTCGCTGGGTTTGCGGGTCTATCACTCGGCACAAAGCAAAATAAAATAACTTGCGTAAACGTGTAACTCGCCATTCTGCACTTTCACATAAGCACGCTGGCAGTTCTGCTACTCCTAATTTCGTTAGTAATTTACTGAAAGTAGAAATTGTGCTGAAGTAACAGTGTTTTGTTGAATTAAATAGTAAAGATTTCCTTATTTTTTAGTGCATGCTAGTGTTTTATTAATAGTAAAGATTTATTTATTTTTTAGTGCGTACTAGTGTTTTATTAAATGGTTTGATAATATTTTTATTTTCACCAAAATTAGTGCTATGGGCATTTTGCATTAAGCATGTTTCCTTTTAGTGAATTTTAGAGTAAATTCTGTTGATTGGTTTGTATTCTTTGTTTTGAATTTCCGCTTTCAGGTCCCACAAACTTCTGGCTACGCGTATAGAATTCCTTAACATAATTTATGTTGCATAAATTATTTTGGATTAATAAAGCATATATGCAACACTCAAAATTAAATTTTTTATGTGCAGTTTACAATAAATACGATTCACACTATTTGGATAGTAATTTAGAACAGATAAACTAATCTAGGTTTTGTTATCTATGACGGTTAGCTATGCTTACAAATTTCTGGCTGTGTTGCTTCTGCTTAGCAAAATGACTTTTCTAGACTGGATAACGAACCATTACTAAAGACTTCAGATGGTACTTGTTTTTTATCCGACTACCAAGACACCAAGAACTAACGTTGCAGCTTTGTTATTTTTAATAAATCCAACTTCTAGTTTGCCGAGAATCCTTTTAATCGATCCAGCTTCTGTTTAGGCAAGAATTTGTTCGATGAATCCCACTTCTCTTTTGTCAGCAAATATTTTTCATCAATTTTTCATTTAACATTATTGTTCATCAATCCAGCTTCAATTTCAGCAGAATGACTGCAATAACCCTAAAACTAACCCTAACTGATTCCCACAACGCCTAACTTGAGCCCTAACCGACCCTCACACGATAAATCCCACTTCTGTTTCGTCAGGAAATATTTTTTATCGAATTTATAAATTTTGGTGGTCGGATAAAAAAACAAGAACCCTTCAGATGAGTCCAGATCAGTCTATGCCACCCCAGCACAGTTGACATTCTTCCAAAGTTTAGTTACACACTCACGCATGATCTGTGGAACAAAATATGCAGTGCATGCTTCATATAGTTGAAATTTCTTTTTTGCGTTGTAAACTCTAAATGTACTCGGATTTTATATAGCGATCCTGCTCATTTTTCATTGATTTTGATCGGGTGAGATCCTTCACCACCGCTCTAGCGTATGAGTGGATGTCGCACCATTTAAGTCCCCATGTGCGGAACGCGAAAGCCAGAGATTTAAAAAATCTCTGAAATAAGCCAGCTTCGGAAAGCAAACCATGGTCTGCACGCTGTCTTTCACAGTGTGACATGGCATGAGATGCGGCCAGCGCTGTTACTTATCAAAAATGTAGGTCACTGGTTCGGTGTGGCGGTTCAAATTCTAGCAATAGTCCTATGAAATTGAATCAGTTATTGCGATGCGATACGAATATCAAGTTTCACGGCTTGCATGAGCTGCATTTTCAATCTGGTTTAACTGTCTCTTTCAGGGAATGTCAAGTCGAAGAGCAAGGCTGTTCAGGAGCAATGACAGAACTCAGTCTTACTCGAATCAATCGAATCGCGGCAGAAATCACTTCGCCCCATCAGTGGAAGAAGACCATGGGAACCAGTCAAGACATGCTGACTCCGGAAAAGAAGTGCAGTATAATGTGCAGAATGAGGTTCCTGTGGGGGAAAGCTGGGATAGGAATACGTATGCCCAACCAAAGTATAAACCAAATGTAGCCACCGCGGAAACGGACTGGGATAGCAACGCATATGTCCAAAGTGATCAGAGCTGGAATCAGCCAGCGGCACCGGCCGAAAGGGATTGGGAAAACCCAGGGTATGTCCAGAGTTCCCAGACCGATCAGAGCTGGAAGCAGACTGGAGCGCCTGCGGAGAGAGATTGGGAGAACAGTGGGTATACCCAAAGTTCTCAGACTGGTCAGAGCTGGAAGCAAAGTGCGGCACCGTCAAATAGCAGCCAGAACTGGAGACAGAGTGCAGAGAAAGACTTTAGTAACACATATGCCCCAAGCAACAGTCAGAACTGGAGACAAAATAATGTGGAGAAGGACTGGGATAGCAATGCGTATGCTCCAAACAGTCAGAACTGGAGGCAGAGTGGGGAGAAAGACTTCAGTAACACGTATGCCCCAAGCAACAGTCAGAACTGGAGACAAAACAATGCGGAGAAGGACTGGGATAGCAATGCGTATGCTCCAAACAGCAGTCAGAACTGGAGGCAGACAGTGGCGCCCGTGGAAGAAATCCAGGACAGCGGCGTGTATTCCCAATCCGGTCAGAGCTGGAAGCAGAATTTACCAGCTGGCGAGGAAAACAGAGATGGCAATTCGTATGCACAGCCTTCCAATTCCACGAAAGGCCGGAACTACACTTACGAAGAACCAGTTAAGGTAATTGCTTCAAAGTCCTTTGCCTGAACATTATATTAGGTGATGCTACTGTGCACCTACCATGTGATTATTTATAAATATATAAAATTTTGCCAATAACCAGAAATGTATGCAGTGGTTTGTAAGGCCGTACAGAATCTGTTGGGTAGCATGGTAATCTATAATTGCTTTAGCGTTCTAATTCATTTGTTTGGTGCAGCGCAATTATTTTTCACCAATCCAGCTTCCAAGGGTCATCTGGAGCTAAAATCATGTGCTTCGAGACTTGTTCGCCTCTTGTTCATAGAACGTGTGCTCTGCGCTGTAAACCACATGACTTTGAAGTTCTGCCCATGAAAAATGACTCCAGACTCTTTGCAGTGTTTTTGCTCTAGGAACCAGTTAAAAACTCTTTCCCAACCTAGAATTTTCCAGAAACAGACACTTTAGCCCACTTTTCTTTTCCTTATTGTGTGTAATAAGAATTTTTTGAATAAACGAAATATATAAATTTAAGGAAATTTTTTCACCAAGCTGGCTTAGACTATTCGATCAATTTCTTTTTTATAAATCCTATTTATATTTAAATAATTATTGTTCATCAATCCAACTTTGGTATCAGCAGTAATCTTCATTGATCCCACTTCTATTTCTAAGTGAAAATTATTTTCATCAATCCGTCTGCTGTTCAGCAAGAAATCTTTTCGTCTATGCAGCTTGTGTGCAACCAATATTTAGTAAAACCGATGCACTGGTGAATAATTTGAGAATAATTTAGAACACTAAAGCGATAGATTATCAGATATGTTGATTGTTACTGTACTGTAAGAATAAATATTGCTATTATTGCCTATTTGCAGTGTTTCCATTAATGTACAATTGTACATTGTTAGTCGCTACATATCAGTGAACGAATGGCTGGAACTTGAACTGAAATTTAAGAAACTGATACTGTAATGAGGACATTTCGGTTTCATATATGAGGCATGGTGGTGTATTGGTGGCGTCATTGCCTTGAAGCCAGAAGGTTCGAGGTTCGAATCCACCTCAAGTCGCCGCGTAGGGACCTTGGGCAAGTCCTTCACTCGCAATTGCTCAGCGCTTTGCGTGAAACTTCGATGCAGTGTCCGCTCTGCAGTCGGGAGCGCCTCTGAGTAGCGGGCTTGAGGAGGCGCTATAACAATTGCACATACAAACAAACAATTTATAACTTGATTAATAGACTATAGTCTGAACTGAAATTTAAGGTGTTAATCTTTATTTTGATTCTTGAAATGTATATATACATAATTTTATATATTTGTTATGTTATGTTTGCGGTGTACAGCAGCAGGAAGACTTCAAACCGACCAAATTGTTTGGCGTACCCGGCAACAATTCCGGAATCGACTGGAACTCAAAATCGGAACCGGACAAGAAATGGGACGCGTGGGACGACAAGAAAACGCGCGACTTCTCTGAGGAGTACGGAGGGGGCTCCCCTGCACCCGGAGCGAGAATCGACACGATGACGTTCAGCAACAGCCGCGAGAACCAAGACGGCCACGGAGGTGGTTCGAGGGGACAGTGGTCGGATGGCGGTGGCCGGGGATCGGCCAACAGCAATAGAGATTCCAACGAGGTGGAAGTGTTGATCGCATCAAAACTGCTCGGATTGATAATCGGTAAAGGTGGTTCGAATATACGCGACCTGCAGGACAAGAGCGGTGCGAAGATTCATGTCGACAAGAACAAAGTTGATAGCAGCGGTCGAGCCTCCGTCATGATTGTTGGTTGTAGCGCTGTTCAAGAGGAGGCGAAGAGACTGATAGATGAGCTTATTGAGTCCGATGCACAGCAGTCACTCAACCGTGGCGAACGACCAAACACCTCTCGACCGGAACAGTTCGGCGCCAGAGACAACACAAGGGTGTCGAGTTTCAGCACGCTGAACTTGGAAATACCGTCCAACTGCGTAGGGAAGATCATCGGAAAGCGCGGCTGCATGATAAACGATCTGCAGGTGTCGAGCGAGGCAAAGATCCGAGTGGCGAGAGACAACACTGGTCCGATAACAGTCATCCAGATCACGGGAACCGCCGAGGCCAAGGCTCGGGCGGAGGAACTCATAAAGGAGCTGATCGAAGAATGCAACGATTACCAGAATAGTCCGCAGGGCAGGTACGAGAACAAAGATGCTCAGAGATCCGGCGGTCCGGAGGATGACGCGGAGAACCAAGGCGACAACGGGTGTAATAGAGCGGACGGTTGGAAGAACGCAAACAGTCCGATGAAGAGTAGGTCGCAGTGGTCGGGCAACCGTGCGTCCGACGCTTGCGGCGATAGCTCGAACACGAACGGGGGGCAGGGCAAACCACCGCAGCCGGACTCGATCATCGACTGGGACAAGATCAGGGAAGCGGACGAGGAATTCATGAAGGTCAAGTGGCAGGAGTATCCGCCGATCAAGAAGGACTTCTACATCGAAGACGTCGACATCGCGAACCTGGAGTCGCACGAGGTGGAAAGGATCCGGCGTGACAACAACAAGATCATGGTGCAGCACCTCATTCCCGGCAAGGGCGGACACATTCCGAACCCCGTCCGCACATTCCGCGAGGCGTTCGGCCACTACCCGGAGATCATGGAAGAGATACGGAAGGTCGGATTCGAAAAGCCGTCGCCAATCCAGATGCAGGCGTGGCCGATCATCCTCAAGGGGCAAGATCTGATCGGGATTGCGCAGACCGGAACGGGGAAAACCCTCGCCTTCCTCCTGCCCGCGTTTATCCACATCGAAGGCCAGCCTGCGGAACGGAATTGCCGAGGGGGAGCGAACGTTCTCGTCCTGACGCCGACCAGAGAACTGGCGTTGCAGATCGAGGAAGAGGTGAAGAAGTACAAGTACCGCGGCATAAAGTGCGTCTGCGTGTACGGCGGTGGCAATCGCAAGGAGCAGGTGAGCATCGTGACCGGCGGTGTCGAGATCATGGTGGCCACGCCGGGTCGCCTCATCGACCTCATCAGCGCAAAGATCGTCGACATCAAGAGCGTCACATACCTGGTGTTGGATGAGGCGGACCGTATGCTGGACATGGGATTTCAGCCGGACATCCGGAAGATCCTGCTGGACATCCGACCGGAGCGGCAGACGATAATGACCAGCGCCACGTGGCCGGTCGGCGTCCGCTACCTGGCGACGAACTACATGAACAATCCGATCCAGGTCTACGTCGGATCGATGGATCTCACGGCGTGCCACTCCGTCCTCCAGCGAGTCGTGATGGTCGAGGAGGACAACAAGTACCAGGAGCTGACCAGCCTGCTGGACAGAGAGCTCGGCGACACCGACAAGGTGATCGTCTTCATCGGACGTAAGGCGATCGTCGATTACATCTCGACGCAGTTTGTGTTGAACGAGATCGATTGCCAGTCGATCCACGGCGGCCGGGAGCAGACGGACCGAGAGCAGGCGCTGGAAGACCTCAAGAGCGGAGCGGTGCGTATTCTTCTGGCGACGGACGTCGCTTCAAGGGGAATCGACATCAAGGACATCACTCACGTCATCAACTACGACTTTCCGCACAACATCGAGGAGTATGTCCACCGGGTCGGGCGGACGGGTCGGGCCGGTCGGAGCGGGCAGTCGATAACGTTCATGACGAGGAAAGATTGGAGATACGCGCAGGAGTTGATCGACATCATGGAAGAGGCGAAGCAGGACGTGCCGCAGGAGCTGTACGATATGGCGTCACGATTCGCGGCCAATCAGGAGAAGAGGAAGGCGGAGGGAGGCACGGGAGGAGGATTCGGTGGCGGCGGCAGAGGGTTCAACAGAGGTGGAAACAGCTTCAGAGAAAACGACTTTAGCGGATTCGGTTTTGATCACGGTGGTGGTGGAGGCGGTGGCCGCAGAAGAGGAGGAGGGAATAATTCGTTTGCGTTCAGCACGGACGGGTTCTAGCGTCGTTCGGAAGGTCGGCGATCGTTTTAGTTAAGGTTTCATCGGATGATGATTTGCGATTTCGTTGGTTAAGTTCGTTCACGATTGATTGACAATACTTCTGTTGTTTCGTTCGATGGGTCGCAATTCATCGGTGGAACCAACGTGTTAGGGATGAAGCACTGCCGTGAAGAGTAGCCAGAATTTGGTTGGAGGAGCTATATGGCGTGAAGTGCAGATTTGACCGGAGAACTTGGTGCCTGTGTTTTTGCACAATCCGATGACTTTTATTTGCGTTTGCTGCATTCAGATGTTGAGAATGCTGTGTATGCGAAGGCTGCTCGGAAACATTTCTGTTGCACTACTATGGAAATGCTGTGGTGCCTGTTGCACCACGACATTTCACGACGAAGGTTTCTGTCGTGTGGTCTTGCGTAATATTGGCACCATTCCGTGCGTTTGTTAGTTTTTGTTTCATAAAAGACAGCAGTTAGTTTCCGTTAATTAAAGAGCAACAGATGTTCGCAAGTCACTTTTTACTTTGAAGAATTTTTCAGTATTAAAATTTTTGCCAAGCGGTCATGTCATTTTTGTAAAATGCTGCACAGGCGTAAAATGTAAGTTTTTGGGTTTTGAAATGTTGGATGTTATTGATATATCAATAACTGGAATGGGCTATTAAATTTATACATTTATTCGTGACTGTACAGTGTACATGTTTCTTCTACTGACCCTGCTAGAGTCCTGCATTGATTCTCCTGTTTAAAACTCGTAATACAAGGTTCTCGTAATATAGCTGGATTATTGAGAAATGTTAGAATTCAAACGTGGTTTATATAAGAGGGTTGTAGTAATAAAGTTTTACCTTAATGGCCTCAAAAGCCGTACAACGTTTGCTAATCTCCTATAGTTTTGAGGATGACACTATAAATCTTGTTGCAGCATTTATATGTTGACATTTTCATGTGTGTGTGTTGACGTTATGGCGAAATAATTTGGCAGAATGTAGGCGGTTGGTCTTTAATACTCGAGTTATGTGATGGCATTTCATTTTGTGGTTATCGGAGCTGAAATGCACGATTCTGAATTACTTTGAATTCAGTTGTACATGTCATATGTCATGGAATGATAATTATTTGTTGTTGCTTGCAAAGAATTAATTTCTGTTGTCTATTAAAAGATTACATTGGATAGAAAATGTCTTCATTTGTTGCACAATTTCCAAATCACTTATGGCACATTGTCCTTTGTGGGCATTATGTGTGCATTATAAGGACTTCTGGCAGCACAGCCTAAGGACAATGCTACCCTGCAAAATCAATTCTTGACCGAAAAGAAATGCTGAAATTGGTGCTTTTTATCGCTTGAGGCATGTGCTAGTGCACAAATTCCAACTTTCTTATGGCACATTGTCCTTTGTGGGCATTAATGGCGCGGTGGTGTAGTGGCTATGTTCAAGGCCGTAGCTAGGGGGGTGTTTTGTGTGCTTGGAGCCTTGGATAGTGGACACCCCCCAAATGTAAAAAGTAAAAAATAATAGAATGCATTTACTTGCACATGATGTAAAAACCATGACATAAAACCATGAAAAAAAACCGAAATGAAAAAATGTGGAAAAATAGAATGAATTGATTTCAGTCGGATGACTAAAAAAGGTCATCAGTTTTTTTCCGGATGGGAAACATCCCCGAAATCAAATCCTGGCTGCGGCCTTGTATGGAATGCCCTTCCCTCCACTCTGCGTGAGACACTTCTTTCTGGATCACTATCTACACATCTCTGTCTCTTCTTAAGACCTATTTTTCCCTCGGGGGGTTCCGGATGGGAGCGCTTCTGAATAACCATGGCTGTGAGCGGCGCTATAGAAATGACTAATTACATTTCATGTAGAAATGACTAATTACATTACATGTAGAAATGACTAATTACATTGTATGTAGAAATGACTAATTACATTACATGTAGAAATGACTAATTACATGTAGAAATGACTAACTACATTACATGTAGATCATAGATGGACAGATGCAATTAAAAACATGCTCTGCACAGAAAACAAGACTCGCTGCATAATGTTCATCTTGTTTAATTCTCAGTCATTAAAACACAATGGAACGATTTAAATGGAATTACATCGTGAAGTCAATGACACCAAATATCACAGATTGAGTGAAAGCTCAATCTTCATCAACGCTTCAAAGAAAGAACTTAAATATTACACCAGTATTGCACTCTTTACTTGGCAGCCCGTTACACAAAGAATTCAGATTAAAAGCTGTCTTACAGATCGCAAAACATTGCACTCAAATTATCCGACCTGTTACTGATTTACCCATAAATCAACGGATAAATCTATTTAATGTTCCTTACACCAAAACAGTTTCTGCACTCTTAAATAAATAAGTTAGAGCCCATCCAAATGTTACATATGCACAGTGGCGTAGGCAAGGGGGGGTTTCGGGGGTTAAAACCCCCCCATTGGCTCCGAAAAAAGGTTTTTTTAAGGTTATTTTTCCATTTAAGAAAAAATAGCAAAAAACAGGGTTTCCAGCCATAAAACCCCCCCATGAAAAATTCCTGGCTACGCCACTGCATATGCAACAACAATTGCATTTTTTAGAACCCTCCCCATGCGTACGTACAAATAAGCTTCTCTCCCCCCTTACAAAAGTCAATTAGCGAAAGTCACCCATAAAATATTTCTGTTCACATAGGCTAATATGTATTTTTGGCAAACATCATATTTGCTAGCTAAAATTTGCCATCTGTTGTGGTTTACTGTTTGTGTTAGAACAGAATATATAATATTAATGTAGTCAAATGCCGTCAGAATAATAGAATATTAATAATAGAATAATAGATCAATAATAGAATGTAGTCAAATGCCGTCAGAATAATAGAATATTAATAATAGAATAATAGATAAATAATAGAATGTAGTCAATTGCCATCAGAATAATAGAATATTAATAATAGAATAATAGATAAATAATAGAATGTAGTCAATTGCCATCAGAATAATAGAATATTAATAATAGAATAATAGATAAATAATAGAATGTAGTCAAATGCCATCAGAATAATAGAATATTAATAATAGATAAATAATAGAATGTAGTCAAGTGCCATCAGAATAATAGAATAATAATAATAAAAGAACAATACAGTTATAAATAAGCTAAAATATACATCATAATTAGATTTTTTATTTTGCGTACGTACATTTTGTTGGGGCCCTAATGTACGCAAATTGCCCAGATCCGGTGATCTCCCCCTCACTGCATACGTAACATATGGGATGGACAGCTTTTTAGGAACGTTACATCATTGTAGTAGTAGCCAGTTCGTGTCTATACATTGATGAATGTGCACGGGCATTTGTGCACTTGCAGTGGACATGTAGACTGGACAAGAGGCACTTGGATCGCAAGGCCAGTCTTACTGTCTAAGGAATGTGAAGAGATCTGTATCCTCTGCCAGTGGACAAGAGGCCGGTCGCAACAGATGCAGTATTGAGCGTTCGTGAGAATATCTACAATTTAAACAAAACCAGTGCATGATTACAAGGTTTTGAACAGCCCCAATTAAACATCAATCTAGAATGGCAAAATTGACTATGCGGTCTAAAATGTGGGACATTCATCATTTTACCAAATGTGGAGTATATAATTGCATTCCAGGCTATTGCCATATTTTTTCCTGTACGGTATATGGCTTTCCACTTGATCGTTATTTCAAACCTCAAAACCAAACATTTTCAAAAACACGGTTTCCATCTCTCATCATCCAGCAAATATATTGCATTCACCAACCATCACAACCCATTACTGAACAATATCTTTGAAAACCACCACATTCAATGTACTACCAACATTTCCTCCATCACTACAACAACCATCATTCCTGTATCGCCACCACCACCACCAAACAGTAGCCAAATAAATAGGGTGTCTTATCTATTATCCAAACCCATATTATATATCGCAAAACTGCTTAACAACATCCCTAGCGTCTATTTGTACAAATCGCTGTAACACACCAGCATTTTTTTTAAACAGATCAGCATTTGATCATTTCCCCAAATGAACACCATATTTGCGATTCATTTACCAAAAAAAACTGCCCAGCTAAAAACAATTTCAGGTCGTCCACAGCTTTACCTGCCACTGTTCAATTGTTTATGCCACGAGTGTGGTAATGTAATCGTCAATTTTTATAGCACCACTTCAAGAGAAACTCCTCAGAGGTGCTCCTGACAGCACCAAACCACAATCAAAGACAATGTTTTTCAAATGCTTGCAGAAAAGGGGCAAGGAAAGACCAAGAAGATCATCACAGAGATTGCCAGGTAGTTTATTCCACAAAGATAACCACGGCAAAGCTTTTGTGCAACACTGTGCCAATGCAAAGGTACCTAAATGCGCGACATTCATTAGAGACCAGCTTTTGACACAGAGCGGTGTTTATTTAAACGCTTTTATACCTCACCAGCCACTGGAGGCTTACCGTACTCGTAAATTCACAAATTCCGTATCCATACTGGTTCGTGCATCCACTCATACTACTGGACTTAGAGGCTAGTCAGCAGAAACTGATGTCATTTCATTTCACAACAAACCTTTCAACGTCTGTGGTATGTTTTCGTGCCGCCAATCGACTTTGTTCTGCAGCAGACAGATGGCCGCTTGTTCCACGAGAGAAGCAGCACCTCTTCGCGATTGATGCTCTGCTGTGATCGATCCATCTGCCATGTTCACCAACACTGGACTATCTAATGATGGACTGATGAAACAGTTGTTCTCCACTAAACAATACAGACAATCAAGTTTTAATGTAACACCATGCAAAGTCAGTTGTCTTGACTGGACAGGGCACTGAAACTACATGCTTCAACCATAATCATAAATTTATATAGAGGCAAATTCAAGAGAAACTCCTCAGAGGCAATCCTGACCTGACAGCACCAAAACCAGGGCTGAAAGTGGTTTGAAAAAATTGCCGGGTCTCTTTGGCCCAAAGGGTGCTAGATATAAGTGTTTATTCAAGCGTCAAAAATTAATGCCGGGTCTGAGACCCGGCTCACTTTCAACCCTGACCAAACCACAATTACAGAGTTTTCACTTCTTGTGGAAAAGGCGCCGCTTCTGAGTAGGATCTTGAAGGGGCGCTGTAACAAGTGCACATACAAAAAATAATGCATTAGAAATAAATGCATTACAAATAAACAGATGTATTAGAAATAAAGAAACGCATTAGAAATAAATACATTACAAATAAACAAATGTATGAGAGACAAACAAAGTTCGAGTTACCGATGATGCGACAGCCTTGAAGCGATGAGATCGAGACAGGCAAATAGCGAAGACAGTTGCCATCGACGGATAAGAACTGGAGATTGAAAAGTTGACCGATACCATCCGGCAAATATCGTAACCTAGATAAATTACACAGTACAAAGAGGATTCTAGAGTATGCAGGGAAGAAGTATTAATTTTTTACTTTTCAGATTTCTGTCACTCCTTAACCCTTTACCCATTCATTTCTAAAATTTAAGGCCGTTTCAGCGGATATTCTCGGGGCAAACGGTTAAAAGATTAAATTGCTTTCATCAAAAACTATAGAGTCCCATAAAGTTGAGCAATTACGTTGATTCATTATTGATTATATGTCGCAATCAACAACGGCCCCCCAGAAGTTCTCGAGTAAAAGCTGAAATATTTAAAATGCTGAATTCCACCACTAAGCTGTCTGACTCAAAAATAAATTGTTGATTAAAAGAATGTTTATGCCTTTTAATCAACAATTTATTTTTGAGTCAGCTTTTACTCGAGAACTTCTGGGGATCTTGAAGGGGCACTATAACAAGTGCACATACAAACAATAATGCATTAACGCATCTGAATTCTCAATCAGTCGTCAGTTTTATCTCTCTGATTTGCATTTAAGGAAAAGTCCAGATAAGCCACAGAAAATTATAGAAAGATGCAATCTATGTCATACGATGACAGTGACGCAAACGGAGGATCTAGTCAGGGTAGTGGTAAACTACAGGAGTTGCCATGACAGTAAAGATTGTGTTGGCTGCCAGCAAAACATAGCCTGTACGAGCTAAAATGCTGGTCTCTCATCACTACCGTCTCTGTTTCTCTCTCGGTTCTGAATTTCAGTTAGCCATGTGAAATGAAAAATTTTCTACCAAATTCATTCATTCATTGAAGTATTTATATAGCACCTCATCAAGGAAACTACTCAGAGGTGCTTCTGACTCCAGCAAGGCCAAAAAGAACCGTTTTCAAGCGCTTATAGAACATGCAAAACCTAAGGAACAGGTGCAGCTCAAGACAAGGCCGTAGCTAGGGGGGTGTTTTGGGTGTTTGAACACCCCCCGAAATGGAAAATGTGAAAAATAATAGAATGCATTTACGAACACATGATGTAAAAACCATGAAATAAAACCATGAAAACACCCCCCCCAAAATGGGAAAAATTTTAAAAAAAACACAGAATGCCGGATGACTGAAAAGATAAATAAATTAGTTATATTTTTGGAAGATTTCTGCCGGATGACCAAAAAAAGGTCATCAGTTTTTTAGGGAGGGAAATTGGTGAAACACCCCCCGAAATCAAATCCTGGCTACGGCCTTGGCTCAAGAAGAAGGCCGGTCAACAGACTTCTCAAGGTGTTTACTTAATTAGCACTTACTTAGTCCTGCATTCGCAGATCTCCACATTGCAAACTCATCTCCTCCACTCATCGCATTCCAACATTGCATTGTTTCTGTTGCATGTATTTCCACCAGGATGGGTTGCAAACCAACCACAGAACCCTTCCTCCTCCTCCGGACTTAAAACGGACTCACCTTTCCTAAGATAGTCTGAGGCGGACTTTGCATCGAAGAGTTCATGAATGCCTAAATAAATCACCACAGGACTGACATGGCTCAAACCAGATGTTTTGCCTGCTTAGGTCCCTTTATGGCAGTGGTTCCCAAACTTCAGCAGGCCTCGGACCGGCAATAATATTTGGTGAAGCTCGCGGACTGCTAACTTTGGCCTAAATGGCGATGGCAAACAAAAGTGACCTAAGTTATAAAAGACTAAAATATAAGGCTATTTACAATTAGCCTACATTTACTTGTCCTTGAAGCTTTATTTGTTTAGGATTTATTATGAGTAGACTTTGCTGCTAAACGCATAAATTTTTAACAACAATACGAATAATTTCACAATTTCAAACAAATAAACTAATAATTACAGTTTATTTTTAACTCTTCTCCACGGACCGGCGATCATACTTCCATGGACCAACACCGGTCCACGGACCACCACTTTGGGAACCACTGCTTTATGGAATACACTTCCATCATTAGATCATTCTGCCTTTCTCTCTGATAGCCTTCCCCATCTTTCTGTCGCCGCAAATCCTGCATTTTCTCTCAGAATTGATCACACTGCTGAAAGGTTTCTTGCTGAGAGAAGCTTTTTGTAAATGGTCATAAGATACATTACAATGCTACATGTCAATGACACAAGCATCTAAATGAGAGATCATGTTCTTGACCTAGATTCGTTATGTCTACCGATTTTTGGACAGCTGAACGAAGACTAGTTGTAAGCACCGACACAGAGAACGCGGCAGAGCGACGAGCTGACAGAAGGCGGCCATGAGATGAGTCAGTCGAACGAGCTTGTTCATGTTCTCTGGCAGATGCACCAAAGGATTGTGGGAAACATTCAGAACCTGTTAGCAACACAAAAATTGCACTCTGTAATCTGTATATGACCACTTGAACATAAAATGAAAATGCATCTCTGAGATTATCTAGATATATTCATTCCGAATATTAATACAGCACCCCTTCAAGAAGCCTACTCAGAAGCGCTCCCAGCCCATCCACGGCTAAGGAAAAGTTCTTGAGCAACTAGTAGAAAGCAGGCAAATTATTCTGAGGTAGTAAGCATATTGTAAGTGGAATTCCATTCCATGTGGTGGGCCAACAACACACAAACAGATATGCACACAGACATACACACACACAGACAAACACTCAAATATGCACTCTCACACACCTACATCTCATCATTCAACCAATGGCAGCCAGGAAACCTTGTTGCACAGCAACATTAACAGTATAAATTGCGATCATCTGAACTCACGAGAAGACTGAAGATGCTGCACAGACCATCAGGAAGACATGACAGATTGTTGAAACTAAAAACCAAACAGAAGATTCTCAGAATCAATAAAACCTGAATAAATGTCTGCCGTCTAAATGCAATTACTCAGCAGTCTATCCCATCTCTATGTGCATAGAGGGTAGTGGAAACAATGACCGTGGATAACTGATACCACCAGCAAACAATCCAAACCACTCAGTAAAAAGATGACTCCTGTGTAGAGTGTCACCTCTACTCTACTGAGTCATATGGATTGACCAAAGGGTAGTCTGAAGGAGGCCAGAGTCCAGCTTTCAGAGGAGCAGAGTAGGTGCTAAGGCTGGTGTTGAGAATTGGAAGGTTTAAGATCAGGTGAGTCAGGGCACCATAATTCTAAGTGGCCCACACTACAAGCAGAAACCATGCAAGCACAACCCATCTCACTACAATTTTATTATAATTTAATATTAATGGTATCGTGTTTACTGACAGCCTCACTGACAAACTGCACTGCAGTAAGTATGCTGAAACAGTAAATTCTCATGCTACTTGGTGAATATCAACGCATCATGACATAAATTTAGAAAAGCCGTTTGAAAAGTACCAGACACCTACCGTACTTATCTGACTTTGCATTTCATAGACAATTATACAGTAACAAGATATATCTAGAGTGAGTAAATTCTAGCTTTGGCACAGAACACAACTCTACACAATAATATTACAGAATCAAGTATTCAGAGTCTTGCCTTAAGTCGAGCAGCTCGAGATCGCTCAAGTGATGGATGTCAGATGGTAAACGACTCAACTTGTTGTTGTTGACCAGAAGTCGACGCAGGCAAGTCAACGACGTCAGTTCGTTGCCAAGATCGACAAGTTCGTTGCACTGCAAATCCAACTCTGTGAGTCGTCGTAGATTTCGAAATGTCTCCTGCAAAGAGATTCATTCATTCATTCATTCATTTTGCCACTGTAGCACTGGCAAGAGACAAGGCAAGGCAA
Organism: Lumbricus terrestris; assembly: GCA_949752735.1. NCBI lineage: Eukaryota > Metazoa > Annelida > Clitellata > Crassiclitellata > Lumbricidae > Lumbricus > Lumbricus terrestris. The sequence goes on from OX457052.1 coordinate 4,643,663, forward strand.
ATGATGCAGTCTGATGCATTCAGTGATTCTAATTGTCCACTACACGCTTGAAAGATGTTTGGCGGAATCTCTATTATAGCATCATCGAGAACAAGAATTGCAAGGTCTTTAACGTCATCTAACAAGGCTTGCAGGGCTTTTTTAACGTGCAGTTCTACACAAAATGTGCAGTTCTAAATGGATTTGTGCAGTTGTAGAAACACTTCTGTACAGTTAAAACTAGCAAAAAAGGTCATTTTCCTCAGATTGGAAGTTACTTACCATGGAGGACGAGAAAGGAGAGAAGAGGATGTGCAGTTCTAAAAATTCCTTAAAAACAGCCCTGAAGGCTTGATAGCTCTAGACACATTTCAATTTGAATTACATATGCAGAGAGTAGACACAACATAGGAGTTTATAATATCCTATGTAGAATTAATGCTGTTTTATGTCCCATTGCGCATTTTCAAGTGGAGTAATAAAGAAAATATTTACTCACTTAAATCTTTTCAACAAGCCACCTTAAAAACAATTACTGCTAATAGATGTAAATAAACAAAATCCAATATACGAGAAGCAACGTACAGGAAGAGAGTGCAGTTGATTCCTTCCGAGATATAATTCCTCCAATCCAAGCAGGCAACCGATCTCGTCGGGAAGAGACGAGAGATTGTTGTGCGAGAGATTGAGGCTGACTAGCTGAGCTCCGAGAAATCCAATTCGCGTGGGACATTGCGTCAGACCTGAATAACTAAACGAAAGCCACAAGAAAATGAAATGATTCATACTGTACTACTAGGAAATCACAAAGCAAACGGATTGTAATGTAACAAAACACTTACATAAATGTTCAACCTTCATGCTGAACCCGTCTTCCACATAAACTACGTCTTGAGCTTCTCAGCCTCTCTCTCCCTCTGTTTAGGAAGCGCCTGAAGACTATACTATTCGTTAGCGGCAGTGCTAACTTTGGGTCGGGAGCGCTACTGAATCTGTGAGCGGCGCCATACAAGTGTTCAATTACAATTACAATGAACCTCGCCACTGTGTAGGTTTTTGGAGAGGCACTATACAAATCATATGAACGAATAAAAATAATTAATTAAATGCTCAACCTGCATTACTATTTAACTGACTTATGACTGGAATACAAACTCTATGATGTGTGCTGGTGCAATGCCAAACTATACACAATGAATCGAACATTTGTTTTTTGTATATTTCTCGCATAAATTTGTTGTAGCGCCCCTTCACTCTCTCTACTCAGAGGCGCTCCGAACTACAGCGCGAACACTGCATCGAAGTTTCACGCCGAAGTGCTGAGCAATTGCGAGTGAAGGACTTGCCCAAGGTCCATAAACAGCGTCATGTGGATTCGAACCTGCAACCCTCCGGATGTAAGACAACAAACACACCACTACACCACCACGCACCACAAAGAGTAACAACTGTGTTAATGTTTGAAGTGGTAAGATACAACCCATTCAGTATCAGATGAGAGGTAGTATCAAACCTTTTATCATAATGGACCATTTGCTGCTGTTGTTGTAACTGACTAGTACAGCTTTGACCAGCAGATGATGACAGGATACAAGTATCTCTTGGTGAGATCCGAGACGCAGGCGCCTGTAACAACAAAAGTAAAAACGAAACGTCACAGAAATCCCCTACTTTTTTAAAATCAGTATTTGGAACCGATGAACAACAAAAAGAATATTCGCTCATTCATTCATTCATTCATTCGTTCATTCATTCGTTTGTTCGTTCATTCATTCATTCGTTTATTCATTCGTTCATTCATTCATTCGTTCATTCATTCGTTTGTTCTTTCATTCATTCATTCGTTCGTTTGTTCGTCCATTCATTCACTCATTCATTCATTCATTCATTCATTCATGGTTTTATCATCAAGAACTAGCAGTAGTTTCTGTTTAACAACGAGGTGTAATAACAAAGATCATCAGCGACGCCCTCCTCCTTTATCCAGGCTTGGGACTGGCACTGGCAGAGTGCAATCAGTCATCAACAACAGATTTTGAAATGATGAACGTTCAGTGTTCCTCTAATCAGAAGCTTTAAATCATCACCATAAATTTCCGGTTTACAAACACTATAACCTTCTAAGTGCTCAGCTCAAACATACCTGGTAGTTGTTTTTATCACCATTTTTTCATCAGTACTTGCAATATTTTACTGCAAACCAGTGTTTTCATCAGAGTCCAACAAAGCCAAGCTCCTAGAATCAGCTTATTCTCAACTGCTAAGTCATGACCAAATAAAAAATATCAAGGCAGACTGCACCATGTTCAAATCACAGGTCACTTCTTATCTGAACTATCGCACGATTCTGCCTAGTTGAAACTTTAGCAGTTTATTCATGTGAGTCAAGTGAAACCTAGGAGAACTTTGTTCAAGTTTACTACACCTAAATTTATATGTACCAGTATGTATGTATGAGCAATTGTTACAGCGCCCCTCATGATTTCCACTTAGAGATGCCCGCGACTACAGCGCAGACACTCAATCGAAGTTTCACGCCGCAACGCATGAGCAATTGCGAGTGAAAGACTTGCTCAGGTCCCTATGCAGTGGCTTGTGGAGATTCGAACCTGCAACCTTCTGACTTCAAGGCACCAAACATACCCCTACACCATCACACCCCAAAATCCTGGAAACACTAGGTAAGCAGAGATCGAAAACCAGCCTCCGCAATCTGGTGTACAGATTTCATATATAATAAGCAATAATTTTGTCAGTGCAAATCAAGCATTCAAACTATGAAATCTTTTCATGTTATGGTCACTGGCCACTTTTGAGCTATTCAGCATAATTATGAAGTCAATGGAACTTGTTGAAAAATTCATGATATCAAGTAGATATATAGCTCTGCTGCTCCATGGGTTCCCAGGGCTGTACTCCAGGATATACGCGGATATACAGCATATTCATTAATTCATTCTGAAAATTTATATAGCGCCTCTTCAAGATACCTACTCAGAGGTGCTCTCACATATACTCACATCCGGGAAAAATGACAGCATGTGCTCACCCTTTGAAAATGACGGAATATGCGGCTATACATCATATATTCACCTCACAAAGACCAAGTGGGTATATGCAGGGTAAAGCGTGATTTGTGAAGAAGAAATCACGAAAATTTAGGGGTTTACGCCTTGATAAGGGGATTTCGGGCGAAAAATTGTCAGAAAAACCATCTGATGACTAAAAAAGTGGTCAGACATTTTTATGACTAAAAGAGGTTGTCGGAAATTTTTGGCCGAAAAAGGTCAATGTACTCAGTGACTACTCACCTCAAAAATGCAGAATACACCAAGGCTACCAAAGGCCACAATCCATCCATTCTGCACAGAAGGGAGTGCTATTGGTTCCATTCGCATGAACTACAACTATGCAGACTCAAGCCTTTTCCGTGGGCTGCCACACTGCCACAGAGAACTACATTTGCTTCCTGGGGCTCATTTTTTTATTCAACTGAGAACTGCGCTTTTTTGCCGCACCAGAGTCAGAATCACTTCTACGTAATCCCCGTTGAAGAGGCGCTATATAAATTACAGAATAGTGTAATATCAATTCAACGGCTACGTACCTGATTCTGCCTTTCAACTGCAAAGTATTTCGAAGTGCACTGGAACTCGTCTCCTGAGCCGCTATCCTGCCGAATACTATTCAACAATCTCCTCGTCTTGAGATGTTTCGACAGTCGATGTTTGACGGGAGCAGCGTCGGCCGGACCGTCTCTCGTCGACAGCAGGGCAAAGAGTTTCCATATGATGCTACAGCAGAGAGATCCCGCGAGACCGATCGCCAGAAACACCATCTGCGCGTCGCTCGTGACGAAAACCGCAGCAGACTCCGTCAGATAACCTCGCAGGCAACTCATCGTGGATCGTCAGCTCAAGACTTCGTTCGGGATAACGTTTGCGAGAAGAGAGAGATTCCAGATGTAACATGTCTTGAGCTCACCGATAAAATGCATTCGTCAGTTATTGTCAATATGGCCGTCGTCACCATGACAACGGATTACCTGTGACCCGGAGGACATCTGCGGTAGAAATAAAAAGGGAACAGTTTAATGCTCTTCTAAAGACGTTATCTGCTAAAATACAAAGCAGGCTTTCATATATGTTAAAAGGTACACTCATCAGATGCAAATAAAAGCTACTTACTTGTTAACCTGTTAGATGTATATAAAGGCCACTTACTTACTTGTATAAAAGTAATTGGTAATTATCGTGAGCATGATGTAGGACATGTTGTGGGCAGGCAAGTGCCAATAACCAAGAGCTCCCAAGTTTTTTTTTCAACACTGTAAATGGGTACCAACACAGCTAAAGTATGGTTAACAAGGTTTTCTTTGGCAATGCTTGCACCTTGAAAGCAGAAGATTAACTTCCAGCATAGAAACAGACAAATGCATCACACCCGTGTTTTACGCTAAATTTTACGCCAAAGAAAATTATGCCAAGAAAAACGCTTAAAATATATGCTTATGAACAGATCCTGAAATTTTTACTACATTGCTACAGTAGTTCTTATATTACATTTAATCATATAGCCCAGTGGTTCTCAAACTTCTGCAGGCCGCGGACCGGTAATAATTTTTTGGGGGATCTCGCGGACCGCTAACTTACATGTAAATGGCAAGCGCAAACAAAAGCGAACTATATTAGGCTACTAAGAAATAATCAAAGGGCTATTTATAATTAGGGATTTGTTTAATTAATTAAAGCATATTCCTAATAGTATTTAATTTGTTTCTCAATTAAGTTGTCATTTAATTGCATTTAAAAAAGTTAAACTCAAAGTTTCAGAACAAAATTAGAAGCTTGCTAATGTAGGCCTATAAGAGGATCTGCAAAAATATAGATAAAGACACATAACTAAGATTGTGTGCCAATGATGGAAGCACCTGCTCGAAATAAAACACAGAAATCAGAATATCACCACATTTTAAATATTGTGGATCATGTTTTCATGTGAACGGTCGATTATTTTTTTATAGCTTGGATCGAATATGAAACCAGTTCAGAACAATCATTTTCTTCACTGAGTCTCAGTGAGTCTTAGCAGTCACGCTCTATCACTGTTCTGTCATTTAAAAACAATGTCCTGACAGGCTTGTTTACGTTTTGGTAATTTTTGAAATGCTTCAAACACATTTGTTTATATTTAAAATTCTATATTATGTTAGAAAATTAAAAGATCTACATCTAGAAATGCTTGATCAGCGTTTATTTGACTATAGCTCACCATATATCAACAGAAATAAACAGATTGCGCAGTCATAGACGTAGAAAATTCAGAATAAATAAAATTGTTTGAATAGACATTATAATTATAGGCAAGTTAAAAATGGCACCGGTAATGTCTTTTTTAATTTAGAAACAGAATTTCGAGTAGCCTACATTTTGAGCAACAATTCGAATAATTTTCACAATTTGAAATATATGAACTAGGCTAATAATTATAATTTATTTTTCACTCTCAGACTTCTTCACGGACCGGTGATCAGGACGCCGCGGACCGGCACGCGGACCACCACTTTGAGAACCACTGATATAGCCAATTAAAATTCCAGCTAATTAAACATCATACTAGTTAATATAATTGTTGCCAGCTCATCTTACTAACAGCTGCAATATTTTTTCATCGAATTGATAACGATTGCTTGATTGATTATATTTATAAATATTTTCCAGCGAATAATTCGATCACTTTTCAATTGCACATCAAGCTGCATAAGCATACAAGTTCATCCTCATTCGACCTACGATATTATTGCTGTGAATGCTCTTTATAACTAAAGTGCGATGATTCACAGTGCATTAATTTAAAAACTAAATCATCCAACGCGATAAGCGATAAGAATCGCACGCCCGCTTTGTTTACACAGTTATATCCTTATGTTTACTAACGAATTCTGCACGATTATAATTCACATTTTAACGATGTTTTAGCCAATCTATGACTTTTGCAAGCACTGATATGAAAGGCCTGCAAAAGCCGCAATCGTTTAGCAACAAAATCGAATTTCAGCTGGACTTGCATTTTGAGCAGATAAAGAAAACATTCACAAATATTTTTGTCGCATCTCCAGCCATTCCACCATATTATTATTATTATTATCGATCTCTCCCACGAGTGACCTGCCGCATCGACGCCGCGTTCCTTTCACATCACAAACTCGTCTTATTTTATTAGTGTCTGACTGTCGTAAATTCATGTTAATGCAATTGAATTCACTAGATGATTTCGAGTTAAAGTAGTGAAAATTATTTGACCTTTGCATTTATTTTTAACACAGCTAAACACTGGCGATTGAACTTACATACGCATAATTATACGTTTATTTAGGCCTACCGGTGCATTCATGACAACGATGACTGTAGGCCCTAGGTAATTATACAGGTCTCAATATAGAGCGAGAATAATAGTCATTTGGAGACAAACTTCCACACTCCGAGGTGGCAACGCAATGCAAGTCTACCACTTGGTCACCGCTTATTGTAGCCCTATGCAACTCGTAGGCCTAGGCTACTACAGAGCAAGTCATTGCTGAAATGGCATGATTTTCATTATCACGGAATTGGAATCCCATGCAGGCAGTGATCGATGTGTACATATGTATGTATGTATATATTGTATATATTATACATATGCCTACATATTATTGTCACTGTGCATTAATTAATGAACCTTATTTACACATATGAATATAGCGGACGCTGTTAAAGAGCCTTGCCTGCGCATGTCTACTGCCTTGAACCTAAACCTTTTTACATTTAACCGGCTACGAAGATCAAGATGTCGACGCGTATCCTGTAAAATTTCATCTCCTCCACCGCATCCCCTCCTCCTCGTCGTCCCCTTCCTCCGGCTCCACATCCTCCTCTCATTATCTGGATCTATCAGTCACTGAAGGTGAAATCCTCACACAACAATCAGTAGCCCTTAGACGTGCAGGCCTAAAAATTGGCCATCTCTTCAAGAATTAACAAAAATATATGAAAAATTGACAATTTTGGACAGGATAGAACACATAATTATTTTCTATTACGAATTATTTTATTTTGACGTCTATAAATAACATCAAAAATTCTATGTTGATTCAATTATAACTATTTTACATGCTTTAAGTTAATTAAATTTTAGCCTTGTGGCCCTCTAATGTCCTTCAACTAAGAAAAAGTGGCCCTCGTGTCCTCCAACTTAGAAAAAGTAGCCAAACAGTCAAAAAGGTTGGGCTACTTGGGCACCACTGCCTTAGACTATAACCATAATAGCCCTGATTCATCCAACAATGCTACACCCCTCTATAAATCATCATCATTGTTGTAGTTGTCATCATCATCAACTCCACCCCTCCATCGATCATCATCGTCGTCATCATCATCACCACCGTCGTCGTCATGGGTACTTATATAAAAAAATAATTGACTTATATTAATGCAATTGATAAATCCAAAGCATTTATATCATATTGGTTTTATTCAAATATTGTTTCACCTAATTATATGTTTAAGCAAAACCAAGATGATAAAAGTCATCTCTTATCAAGCAGAGACGCAAAGCACATTGATGAATTTCACGTCCCCACTTGGTCGTGTTGATGGTTTGGTTGAGCAGTGGGAATGCCGGGTGAGCTTTGGGAATGCCAAGACGAGTAGCCCATATGTTTCCAGGATTCCATGCACGACAAGCAGTGAGAATGTAAGCACAATTTCAAGTGGTGTGAACGGTCCACCCACTTTACACTGGATATGCAAACAAATTTTGTAGCCTACATACAACTCCTCTTCTAAAAAATCCTTTTTTTAACGTTTTTCAGAAGAGTTCACACCCTCACTTAGAGGAAGAAACGCTACTCAATTTATAAGAGTTATCTTCTGAAAATGGTGCACTGCACAGTGAGGAATAATTCTAGGTGCTAGGAAGAGTATGAAGCAATTCAAGAATGTCTTCGACGTTGTTTGGGAATTCTTTTGCAATCAGCAAAGATCAGTTTCTGACGTTAGAGGATAAATAACAAAAAGAAAGAGAATTAAGGAGTTAAAGAGAGAACCCAAAAGTTGTACACCACCAACCAACAAATAAGCTATTAGATGAACACAAAGTATATGCAGTTCTAAGTAACATTGCAAAATGGTCAAGTTTCACAAATTTTTAGTCTATGGTCTGACAACGTTTTACTCTCACATTAATTTTACACAGAAACTTTTACACAGTACACAGAAACTTTAGTTAACTAACTCTAAGTGTTAAAAAATTAATAAAACTGAATGACTTCGGTCAAATTAAGAAAACATTTCTTGTGAAAGCATTGTCTTTTCATCATGTTGAATTCCTATTCACTCGTACATCACTGCATTTTCCAAGTTCCAACTTTGCAATAACCTGAGCACCAACATATTTTCTGTACTTACTTTGCTCTGCACAAATAACTACATAAACACTGGCTACATTCATCACAAAAGATATTTTCCAGATACGAAACAATTTATCTGGGTACTTTCATCATTCATGAAAGTGGTTTCTACTTAACTCTGCATTTTATAAGGATACAAATTGTGGTAGAAAGCATTTCTGATTGGCACAGCATGTCAAAAATGTTTGTAATAATAACAATAATTATTATTATTTTGTATACTTGTTACCTCTTCAAGCGCTTATCAATCACCAAAGATGAATCACAAGGTTAAAAGAATGCAAGTTTCATCCCTACCTGTTTAAAACAACAAACTGTAGCTCTGCTTTGTCACGCCATGGTAATACAAAAGCAATATTATTGTAGACTCCAAATTTCTGAACCATGTCATTTGCATAGAAAGAGAAAATTTGTTCGAAAACATAGATATGAAATAAAATGATAATTTGACCAAAATAATAACCACTGTTTCTTATGCTTATATAATACAATGGGAAAAAGTGCTAAAGCACATACAGAATAATAAGCAATTGGCTGAATGAGTTTAAACTATTTCTTTATCACCAAGAAATGAATAAAACAGTTATATCAGGAAACACAATTATAATTGGTTATACAAATAGGCAGTTGTAAATTTTAATAAATATGAAACATCTGCTATATGAAGAAAGGCAAAGCAAAGGTGCATTAAAACATGATGCAACATTGGTCCAGTTCAAACATTTAGACAACCGCAAAAATCCTGGAAAGCTCTTTTCTTTTAGACATAATAAAACCAATAAAACACACAACTTTCGTAAAGCTGTCTGGCAAAGCTTCAAACAGAACCGCTGCAAAGGGCACTGATTAGTATAGCTAGCACCCGAAAATTTGCGATAAACATTTATCGAAATCCTGCAGAAAGGTTTCTTCAAACGTCAAAGAGGTAAAATAAACCAGATTTCAGTCATTTGATGTGGACACTGCTGAACAAATGAGGACAGCTCTAGAGTCAGCAGAAGTCCCTTCCTGCTTCTAACGATTACCTACAACACAAATAGAAAAAACCATCATTATAGCAAAAGACAATGAATAAATATTAATTTAACAAAGGAAAACATATTACCTAAAATGCCCCAAAAACTTAGCGTTTGAAAATCGTGCTTTGGAACAGATCGCTGCAAAGAAATGACGTCATTTAATACAATACAATTGTAATTTGATAGTGACCGTAGTGTTGACTTCAGTCTTGTTTTATTCCATAGATCAATCAATCAATTTATTGTACAATGCAAAGACTAAAATGCAAACTAAAGAGTTCGGCATTCTTTTAAATTTAAATGGATATAACAAACTATATTGAAACAATGTCACATCTTCAATAAATATTCAACCTCTCTCATGAAACTCTTGACCATTATTTTCAACTCTTCATGAATGTCCCCTTTGGATGCAGCATCACTATAACAATGCCGTATGCCCATCTGCTCAAAATGGCCGTTTCCCCCACAGAAACCTGACTTCCCCCACCCCCCAAAGGAGGGAGGCTACACTGACTGCATCAAATTATTACCAATATCCATTTAACTTAAACAATAAGACTTTGCTTCTAATTTGCTTTTGGTACACTCTTCTTGCTGACGTGCAAAGCAGCATAGTCAAGTTTTTAAAATGAAATTGATGGTCTTTTTGAACTGATCCTGAGTTGCATGGCAGTTTGAAACCAATAATTGGTCATTTCATCTGAGGTCAAAGATCATTTCATCTGAGGTCAAAGATTCAATATTTTTTAATAAATTAGGAAGTCAAATTCATACCATGGCAGTTTGCCTCCCATATTAGCATCTACAGCATGCAACCCGTTCAATGACTAGTATTGCATTTACAGTAGCCTTTACCGGCCAACCATCTGTAAAGGCTTAGTAGAATCTGGGCGTTTTTAATTGGTTAAACCCACAAAGTTCTTAATGCCATGAAGTTTTCCCACTTGTGCTTTTTACCTTTAAACTATCAAGCATTCATTTAGACCAGCGGTTCCCAACCCGTGGCCCGCGGGCCAAAAGTGGCCCGCAAGGCCTAAAAAAATGGCCCTCATATCTCAAAGAATTTTTTAAAAGATACGAAAAAATTGACAATTTCGACAGGATAGAATACATTAATTATTTTCTATCGCAAATTATTTTATTTTTACGTTTATAAATAACATCAAACATTCTATTTCGATTCAATTATAATAATTTTATATGCTTTTAGTTAATTAAATTTTAGTCTTGTAGCTCCCTAATGTCCTTCAAGTAAGAAAAAGTGGCCCTAAAGTCAAAAAAGGTTGGGAACCACTGATTTAGACGGTTGACAGTCATACCTTCTCTTAGAGGCAGCACGTTGGGCAAGTCACTTTCTCTGCTCGGCTTGAATGCTTTCGATGGTTCGAATCTTCTCTTTCCTTCCAGAGCATCCAACTTCTCAGTCAACTGTCCAATCTGTCTTTTGTGCTTGCAGTCTTTGTCGCGTAACATGTCCACTTCCTGCAACCAGCAGCCAAACAACATGTTAAAATTAGGAACATGTCAAAATTAACACGTTAAAAATCAATAGGTCCAAATTCAGAATATGTGTCAAAATTAACACGATAAAAATCAATAGGTCCAAATTCAGAATATGTGTCAAAATTAACACGATAAAAATCAACAGCATGTTAAATTAATGCCGCTCTTTAAAAACTCTGGTTATATTTTAAACTGAAGATGTTGCACATTAGAAAGAGCAGCATCTACTCGCTCTCCAATTCTAGAGCTGGTAAGGTTTACACCCATACTCTCTCCGTCACAGCTCGGACCAATCAATCAGCCACCGTGCCATACCATGGAATAATCATCAAAAGGCGTCTCCATCTGTTCTTTATACTTACTTAGTACTTAGTCCCTCCCGTGCAGAACTGCACATCGGGCAACTCAGCCTCTCCACTCCTCCCGGTCCATCGCCATCCGAACAGCATCCTCCACCGTCATCTCCAAGCACTTCAGATCTTCTCGAACAGTTGTTCTTTATAATACCAGTTAATGAGCAATGCAATTAATTCACAGGAACTGACCTTCTTCAGAGCGACGTTTTCTTCTTTCAGCTTCAGAATGTGATGGATCTTCTGCTTCTGATTCTGGTGGCCAAGAATCTTCGCGTAGTCGTGACTCAGCTTCTCGATCTCCATCTGAGCGTTCTTGCTACGGCCGAGCAGCAGCCGCTTCTCCAGCTCAAAAGCTTCCAGTTGCTCCTGTTGAATTATAAACAACAACCAAATAAATCCTTGTTTTTACCCCTCTACCCATCAGTACATCCATGGACGGCTTTGACTCGCGCAGATATATTTGCAGGAAAGGCAAAACACAAGGTCGAATTATGAAGCAAGAGCTTAAAAAATTAAAAGCAAGAAATTAAGAACATGGGTATTTTTCATAAAGAATTCCAATTGTTAACCAAATCAAAACAAAGTCATTCATTCATTCATTTCAGACATTTATATAGCGCCTCTTAAAGAGTAGCTACTCAGAAGCACTCCCGACCCAACCACGGCTAAAGAGAACAGTCTTAAGAGCAGAGTAGAACGTAGTAATTAAAAATAGGTGTCAAGTTTCCAGTGGGTAAGAACTGAGGGTCAAGTGCCCCCTCTTGCCCCTATGTGCAGGGACACCCCCCATTTGTACATCTCATTCCCTGTCTTCTTTTCACCTTATCTTTCGTAATCGTAACTGTAAATTCATACATCACAAAGTCTCTAAACAGAGGCACTAACTTTTTACGAGCGTTGCCTCTGTCTCTGCTCATTCGCATGTTCTTCTCGTATCCCATTGACTGTTCCAATTCCAAACAAGAAAGGTGATGCTTTCAAGCTAAACAAACTTTGTTTAAACGTTTGTCCAAAACACAATAACAAAATGAGAAAAGAAAACCTACAAAAACTGTACAACATATATGACAGTCGGTACAAAAGACTATGCAGGAAATTCTAACTGTTGAAGACGAAAAGCCAAACCTTGAAAGGCTGAACTTTGTTCCAAAGGTCTTCGTACATTTCTCTCCACCTGAAAGCAGAACAGTAGTTAATGCTTAAAATTGGTTAATGTTATTATAAATGCAATATTCCAAATGCTGTGCAAATAGGCAGCCATAAAAAAACACAATTTTTAAGCACTAACACAAAAGCTATCTGTTCAAAAACCTACAGGTCTCTAACAGTTTAAAACAGAGAACACTGCATGTAACTGAACCTTTAAAGCATTCATTCCTTAAATATATCTCAAGGGTCATTGTCTGCTGAGCCTCAAGACTACATTACAGAGATGCTGCAAACACCGCTCTGCAAACGCTGGTAGCACCCTCGCAAGCATTCTTTCAATCAGTAGAAATTCATTCATCACGATAATTTATATAGCAACTCTTCAAGATATCTACTCAATGGTGCTTCCAGCTCAGCTAAAACTAAAAAAGATTCGAGCGACTTATTAAAATGCAAACGAGTTTAGTCTAGAGGCATCAATCACAAGGCTGATGGGAGGCCATTCCAGTTGGTGGGACCCAAAATCAAAAATGCTCGGTACTGTCAGATAGAAGTGCGAGCCCACGGAACCAAAAGCCGAAGAGCGAAGGGTTTGACGGGCTGCAAGATCAGACAAGTATGATTTGCAACCAAAAAAGCGCAGACAAATGTTGACAAACACTACACCCCAGGTGGGAAATCTCTTAAGGCAATACCCAATTGGGGGCCCGGTAGAGTAATGGATAACACACTGGCCAAGAGTGCAAGAGGTAACGAGTTCAAGCCCCCCGTTGGGCCGACAGCTTTGTAGGCTGCTATTAGCGTCAATTATTGCAGGCTGTCTGTTCAGTCAGTATAGTTAAGATTTATGCTGTAATCCGAGTTCCTGTAAATTGTTTCAACTGCATAATTGTACACTGTAACCAGTTGCATTCTGTCAACCGGATTGTTGATCAAACGAAAATCATTATTATTATTAATATGATTCTGAATTTGCTCAACACACAAATCAACTTCATGGAATTATTTAATTCTTCACCTTTTTCCTTCTTCCACGATCTGAGTGACGTCACCATGTTGCTGTGACTTCTCTTCCAACGTCCTTTTTAATTCCGCCATCTCCTCTTCATGTCGGTGACTCATTTCGGTCAGCTGATCCCTGTACCTGTTTGAAGGACAACTGAGTCAGTGCCTAGCTGAAAAGCTATAAAAGTGGGGAAAATATCTGAGGTATGTTACCCTTTTCTACCCGTCCGTGATCGACTAACAAATATAGCATATGCTTCCGTATTTAAACAAGAAAACAGTCATTATTCAATGACAGACTGACAGTGATATGAATTAAACGAATATCATCATCATCATCATCATCATCATCATCATCATCATCATCATCATCATCATCATCATCATCATCATATATCGCACAATAACAACTTAATCGTGCAATTCACAACAACTGAATAACAACTGATTGGACATCAGCATTCACAAATCATTTAATCAAATCATGTACAACATAACAGCTGCGTACAAATCAGACGGGAAAAGAAAACTGCTGCGATGAATGACAGGGGTGTAAAGTAATTCTTCATCTTTGCCATAAGACTTAAATTAAATCAGTTAAGCACGAATTAAAATTCCAACAAAACAATGTGAAATTTATGAATGCTGACGATTGTTCGGATGCTGTTGTGAACTGGAGGATTAAGTTGATATAATGCCTTTAATTTAATAAATTAAATTAAATTGTTTCCCGGCAACGCTGAAGAGCAACTTTCATCGAAATAACTCACTGATCTTGAGTCCTTTGCAGTCTTCGAATTCTGTCGCTTGCTTCGTCCAGTTCCCTGCAAAAAACAAATTGGATCTCGTACAGAAAATGAAATGCACTTCACCATTTAATTCTGCAAGAAACAAATTGGATCTCGTACAGACAATGAAATGCACTTCACCATTTAATTCTGCAAGAAACAAATTGGATCTCATACAGAAAATGAAATGCACTTCACCATTTAAGTCTGCAAGAAAATACTCAACTTTTTGCTATATTGTGGGTCCCTCAACGTGGAATGAACTTCCCTCTGGAATTCTTGGTAGCAGGTGCAGGTATGGAGGTAGCCCATTCCAGACCACAAGGCCCATTCCAGACCACAGGGCCCATTCCAGACCACAGGGCCCATTCCAGACCACAGGGCCCATTCCAGACCACAGGGTCAGCAACAGAGAACGTACATCACTGCCTGGTAGAAGTACGTGCATAGGGGAACAAGAAGTTTGCCATGATGTGCAGAGGAGCGAAGGGAATGGTGGGTCCTGAATATCCTTTATGGAAATGCATGAATTCTGCAACCGAACAGCATTTTACACAAGTTTGCAAAACGCCAATCATTACCATGAAATCAAGTGTCATGTAAGAGTCTGTTAATTTAATGAGCATGAGTTGCTGACGGACCCTGTTTTCGTATCGAGTTGCATCTGGATTCGGTCGGAGTTGGAGCGAAAGTCCTGCTGCATCGTCTGCTGCTTGTGGCGTTCCATTTCCACGCGTCTCCGCTCCTCCTCCAGTCTCTGTCTCAGGTGCTCCGACTCCTTCGCAGATTTAGACTCCAGTCTTCAAAACAACAAACACACATTACACACACACATACTGCAGTATGCCCAACAGAATATTGTATGATTTATATAGTACCTCTCAGAGAATGACTCAGCACGAAAAACTAGGGTGAGAGTGATGCCTTGAGTTATAGAATGAGAGATTGATGAGGAAAATGAATAGTGTGGCCCTCAGTGCAGGAGGAAGGTCGTTCGAAATGGAAGGACCAACCACAGCAAATGCCCAACGTCCTAGTCATCGGGACAAAAAGATCGAGATAAAGAAAGAATAACTCTCTAGGTATAATATGCATTCAAGTTTAAATACACCCTGCACCTAATATCGGTCTGCTTCATAATACCATCTAAAAGCAATCAAAGATTAATGAGTTTAACTCAGTTTCATAATCATGGAAGGGGTTTAAAAGGTAATGGTAAACAGTCTGGATGCACGATTGCTTCCATCTACCCCCACCCCCCAAAGGTCCACTCAACAATCAATTCATCAGATGACATTGGTAAGCTGAGCAGTAGCACATGATGCGCGCATTGCTGGTTGCCGACAGTTAAATTCGGCTCCTGTAATAACTTAAACAATACAATTTGATAATGCTCTCTTTAAAAGTTCAGAACTTGTGATCATCCGTTCATACAATGAATTGTAATCGTACTGCATTGTGTCACTCTGAAATTAAACGAAGATTCTTCTTATTATTACGATTATTATTACTACTATTATTATTATTACTATTATTATTATTATTATTATTATTATCATCATCACTATTATCATTAGTAGTAGTAGTATTATTGCTCCTTCAATTGTTTTGCATTTCAATGAAGATACATTCTCTGACCGACATCCTTCAAGAGCAAAATCAGAAGTTAAAGCAATTACACCAACATCGGTAATTACATCACTAAATGCCAAGCACAGGTACACAGACAAGTACTTACACGTGACATCTCTCTTTAAGTTTTTCAACCAGTAACGTGCTCTGCTTGAGATCATTAATTTGGACAGACATTGTTCCAAGCTCAGTGGTTCTTCTTCAAATTTAAAAAAAAACATAGAAAACATTCAAAATACAAACATCAAAAGCACAATAGGTAATTGCAAATATGACTTTATAATCACACAACAGAAGACTGTTTTTTGGTTAATTAGTCTTGTCAGCTTGCTAGTTTTTTATATTTATGTAAATTATAGACTGATAATTATTCATCAGAGTGCCATTTTGCAGCTGGTATAAACATTAAATAAGCAAAAACTAACTTACTTAAACCGAAAAATCAAACAGAACTATTCTGGAGAAAGAACAACATGCATTGTGTGGGGCGCGGTGGTGTAGTGGTGGCATCGTTGCCCTGAAACCGGAAGGTTCGAGGTTCGAATCCACCTCAAGTCGCCGCGTAGGGACCTTGGGCAAGTCCTTCACTCGCAATTGCTCAGCGCTTCAGCGTGAAACTCCGATGCAGTGTCTGCTCTGCAGTCGGGAGCGCCTCTGAGTAGTGAGCTTGAAGGGGCGCTATAACAAGTGCACATACAAACAAACAATATGAACCTGCCTGACGGCAGAGAACTAAAGAAGATAATTATTCATCAGAGTGCCATTTGGCAGCTGGTCTAAATATTAACGAATATAGTATTCAATATACTAACTTACTTAAACCGTAAAATCAAACAGAACTATTCTGGAGAAAGAACAACATGCATTGTCTCTTACCTTTTGATTAGCTCATGAGACTTGTGAACTTCCGACTCAAGATGCTTCTTGTTTTCAGAAAGTGTCTCCACTTGCGACGCAAGTCGCAATCGTTCTTCGTTGACGCTCTGGTGGCTCTTCTGAAACTCATCGTTCTTGCAACGAAGCGCAATCATCTGTTCCTGGACGCAATTTAATTCACTCGAAAGGCGCTCGTTCTTAGAACGCACCCGAGACAGACGCTCAACTGTGTCATCAAAATTGTTTCTCAGATCCGCGAGAGCGTGAGTCAACTCCTGACGCTCCTCCGATAGTTTCACACGCTCTGCTTCAACGCTTATGCTCGTTTCCTCTGCTTCATTCATCTTTGTCAGCAAAACCTCGGATTGTTTTGTTGCTGTCTGCAGCGCCGACGTCGTTGCTTCCAGAGTGCTTGTAGCATTGTTTAGTTTCAACGTCAAAGTGTGAATCTCGTCATCGGATTCGCAACGTAGCTGTTCCAGTTCATGTATCTCCGCCCTCTGCTGTTCCAACTGCTGAGCCAAATCTTTCTTCTCCTCACGGGTCCTCTGAATAGCCTCTTCTTTACCTGCCACTGCATAATTTGCCTCGATCAAGAAGCAGTTCAGCTGCTCAGCCGACTCCTCCAGGCGACGAATTTCAGCCAGACTCTTCGTATTGCCTTCGTTCAGTTCTTTGTTTCTCGTTTCCATTTCTTCCGATTGACGTTGCACTCTCTCCATCTCCTCAAGCGCTTCCTTCAGTTTACCATTCGCTTCCGACAGGTCGCTCTCCATGTATGCCTTCGCCACTTCGAGTTCTGTTCTGGCAAACTCTGCCTGCTCCATCTGAAGCCGGACGGTCTGAACCTCACCCTGGAGCCGTGACACCAGATTCTCCGCCTCTTCCTGCTCCGCCCTTACGGATTCCAACTCGCGAGACAGTGACAGGGAAGTGCCTTCGCTCTCACGGTAGCGCTGTTCTGCAACGGAAAGAGAATCTTGCGATGCAGACCGTTCTGTTTCAAGCGCTCTGACAGAGTGTTCGAGTTCACAGTTTCGCTGAGACACTACATCGAGCGTCTCCTCAAGGTCCTCACATCTCTTGATCATCTCGTCCTCAACCAGCTCCAGCGTCTTTTCCAGACTCGCTATTTTCTCCGCATCCAAGAACAACTGCTCCGTCAGCCGTTCACTTTCTTGCTTACACGTCATCAACCGTTCCTCATATACGGCTGACCGGTTGCGCTCCTTATCTAAGTCTGTCTTCATCGTTCGATTTTCTTCGGCCAGGCGATCCCTTTCACACGCAACCTGTTCTAATTGTCCTTTTGTCATGGCTGCCCCATCTTTCATCAACTCCAGCTGTTTCGAAGCCTGCAGTAGCTCACCAGCCGTTGCAGCCCTTGCTTCTTCACAGGCTTTCATTTCGACCTGCATCGTGTCACACTCATCCTCGAGTGTCTGCACCTTTTCGCGGGCCTCTCTCAGCTCAACAGACAATTGCTGGCGGGCCTCTTCCACGCTCTGTACCGTTGCTTGACATTCATCCAACCTCGCTTCCAGTAGATCTCTCAGGTGCTGCAGGTTATCCTTGTCTGCATCACTAACGCACAGCCGCTCTCCAAGGCACGTCATCTGAACGTTAACCTCGGCTATTTCGGTTTCGCATTCCCCAATTCGACTCTGCTGACACGACACAAGTCGTCTCGCCTCATTCAACTCCTCAACAAGTTTCTCTCCGTCAGCCTCTGCTGCGAGCTTCACTTCCAACAACCGAGACTCAACCGCCTCGAGTCTTAATTGAACGCTCGTCAATTTCTCACGCGACTCGTCTACGGCTTTCTGCCCCAGCACCCGTTCGACCACGGCCGATTCCAACCTTGCGGCCAACTCGTTTCTTTCCACTTCCAGCTGTTTGCACGCAGTGTCTTTTCGCTGGATAACTTCGCTCAGTTCCGCAAACTGCTTTACCTCGTTCTCTAATCTGTCCTGCTCTTTCGTTGCATCCTTAAGGTCTCTTTCCAGTTTGAGATTCTGCTGCAGAAGGTCTTCCTTGTCACCAGTCGAACAGGAAATCAGTTTCTCCAACGTCGAAATCGTCTCGTTGAGTTGCAGTATCTTCGTATCAGTGCATCGTAACTCTTCCTTTAGACCGATCGATAATTCCCGCTCGTTTCTCAGTTCGATTTCCAGAGATGTTTTCTCGGATGACAATCCGTCGGCAGTTAACTGGACTTTCTCTAAACTCTCCTGCAAATAAAATTTCAGTCATCTTAAAAATTACTAAAAACCTAGCATTCTAAAAGTTCTTTCTGATACAATTTCAGTCATCATTCATCAACAAACCCAGCATTCTAAAAGTCATTTCTGAATAACTGCACGCCGTTAAGACGTGCAATTTTAATTTCTCTATAACACTCCAGTGGAAACTTTTCGATGATCTGAAGATAATACAATCTTAAATGATCAGCAGAGAAGAGATCTCCCTTAAAACCTGGGATCACATTCTCAGATGAGATCTATATATGTATAATGTATATAGAAACAATGGCATAACCTTTTCCTTTCTAATACAGCATAACAATAAAAGCCTATAGCTGTCTTTGGGAAGACACGGCAAAATCAAGTTTATATAAAAATACGAATGGTGCTGCAGGATATATTACGTTAAAGACAGACTTTCCAAGCAGTCTCATCCCTAACTATTAAGACATCAAAAACTGTCTCATCCCTAAATATGAAGACAATGAAAGCATTCTCATCCCTATTTATGAAGATCTATAATAAATCCAACTCTTCTCTAATTATGAAGACAACTAAAGCAGTTTCGCCCATCATTATGAGGACAATGAAAGCAGTCTCATCCAAATCATTATGAAGACAATGAGAATCTCAATCTCAAACAAACCATTACGTCAGAAGTCAGGTGCAACAATAGAGACCATCATGTCTCACCTTTTCCATCTTCACAGTCTCCAAAGTATCTTCATAACGTTTCTGCAGTTCATTCTTGTTCACAGTGATGATGCCTGGGCAAAATCAACACAAAAGAAGACAATTATCATCAGTACCGTATATACTCGCGTATAAGTCGAAAAATTTAGGACTATTTCAGAACGCCAAAAACCGTCTTCGACTTATACGCGAGGCGCAAAACCGACGGTCGATTTTCGGACCGAATATTCCACACGAAAATGGACTTACCGTACATCTTAAACCCTCAGTCTTGGTTACATCGTTTTCCAAGGAAAATTACATTTCAACGAATTGCTCACTAAATACAGTTTAAAACGAAATATTCTTCTCTTATAACAATGTAATTATAATTATGACTGTACAATATTATTATATCATGCACCGAAAGTATCTTTATTATCGCTTGTTCAAACCGCCAAAAGAACTTTTGAATTCGCGGCAGTCATCTATATTAAGGGACAAACGCACCGAGCGCAGTAAGAAGGACAACCGCACCGAGCGCAGTAAGATTTTGTATGAGATGATATATATTCTTTGACGTACGCCATAAGGTAGCGCTGCCGCCAGAGTGCTTTTTCAGTTGGCGCTGACATACTTGCTAAATTTATAATAGAAACCGGAAGCGGTTGACGGAAGTCATCATCACTGTTAATTTTATGAACAATTCCAAACATAATTTGGATAGAATTTGCGTGTTTTTTAGTTCTTTAATCATTAAAAATGATAATGTTAAATGTCACTAAATTTGATTTTATGCATTCGACTTATACGCGAGCCGTCGATTTTGGACGTTATTTTTTTCGAAAAACTACACTTCGACTTATACGCGGATCGACTTATACGCGAGTATATACGGTATATCACTTTGCAACTTAGTAGGTTCTTTCATCATGTAACATTATACAGGACAGGTCCAGATACGCTATAAATACATTATAGAGCAAACTTCACTGCATCGCAGTTCAGTGGACCAACAATAATAATGAAAATAACATTTAATAATAATTAATAATTGATTAATAATAATAATAATAATCACAACAATCTATGCCATTACAAGGGCATCTTACAAAACATCATCAACATTTTGATATACATGGAACAGTTTCCACTGTTTTATACCTAGGGTTTACCTCGATGCATTTCATCGCAGCCTTAAAACCATGCTTTTCAGGCGAGGTTGGGTCGGGAGTGCTCCTGGGTTGCAACCATCAATTGACACTATATAAATCTCCATTTTTAATATCAGAGATTTGACATAGGTAGGATAATTTACAATTCCCCTTGAACATAAATCAGTGAGAAACAAAACCTCTGAAGCAAAAGCTACCACATGCCAACAATCACCTGCTAGTAATAAATTTCCAATTAAAGCACATCAGCTTTCCTAAAACTGCAGACATAGATAAATTTTCAGTTATTTAGAACTACAAAACTTTAAAAAAACATATTAAATGCACAAATTTCCACGAGAATATAATTCCTTCGACTAAATAAACTGCAGACAAGAGTAAGAGCGACTTACTTAGATTTTCCTCGTGCTCTTTGATTTTCTCATTTAACATTGAGACCGACTGTTCTAACACTTCCTCATTTCTGTTAAAGAAAACACATGTATTTTATACTTGTAAACAAGTACCACCACCACCACTGTGCATGCTAACCCTTTACCGACTAATGTGTAGTAAATGGTACAGGAAATCTATACCCTCGGGCAGAAAAGGGTTAACAATACCATGATGCACAAAAACTCTGTAGACCTATTCCTACAACAGCTCACATAAAAAAGCAACCAATAATAGAATTCTTCCACACTTCACAACGTGAAAAGAAAGTTCTCCACGTTTCATTGCGTAACATTCATCCACACTCATCAATAAATATAACAAGTCAGGATATCCACTCAAAGCACACCAGCCAAGGCTCTTCAAGACGTATCCTATCGCATCTATAAATTGATACAGCGCCTCTCACAGTGCCCCACTAATCAGAGACACTCCAGACCAGCCTCTTCAACAAGTCTACTCAAGAGCATCCCTTACAATACAAATGAATCTGTAGAACAGTTATATCACGAAATGACTAAAGAAAGAATAAAGAACAATGAGCTATACTGCTTACTCTTGACACTTCATCAGCTTAGAGAACAACGACAAAAGATCGAGATGTACAGTTTCAATGGAACTGACGTCAGCAACAGTTGCAGCGATCAGCTCATGCATTCTCAGCTTCAGATCGCTAAATCATAAAAATTATTAACATTGAAACAAGTAAAAAGTAAAGTATGTCTAAAGGTCTTCTATAAATACTATACAACAGAAGAGCAAACAATTATGATGCAGTCATTAGCATCCCTGACCAATGTCTGTCAAAAGAGTCTGAAGCTCAGATAAAAGCATTTCCTTTATTCACCTGGGCCAACTAAGCAACAACTTTCTGCTGTTGGATTGTATCATATGTATCATATCGTATCGATAGATTTATATAGCACCTCGCAACAGAAATAACAATTAAGAGGTGCTCAAAACATGGAAACCCAAAGAAAGAAGAACGAGAGAGCAACGAGGAAACCAATCGTTAGTCTAGCCCTTAGAGAGGGAGGAAGGCCATTCCAAATTGAGAAACCTACGATACGAAAAGCCCAAAGCTAGATCAGAACAGTCTAAGTTCTGGGAACAAAAAGACAAAGACGATCAGTAAAACGCAAGGAGTGAAAAGATGAAGTGGACAACGACTTTCGCATATAATCCAATTTTAAGTATTTAGGGGCATTTCAAAGCTGTGCCTTGGATTGCACTGTAAGTCCTGACTGCCAGTGATCAAGGTTCAAAACACATCTCCTGGTAAAGGCCTAACACCAATGAGCAATCACCTTAGCCTAAACTACGCCACTGGTCGCACTCTGCCAGTGCCAGTCCCAAGTCTGGATAAAGGAGGAGGGTGTTGCTAATGGTCTTTGTTACCACACAGTGACTTAAACTGCAACTACACACCTTAGCTGACATATATATATCCCATGGAATGCAGTTCGACATAAAAAAATGGCTACACTAGCACACAATTGCATTAATTATCAGACAACCAGTGGATTAATGAAAAACTGCCTTTTATGTGATGCAATACAAATGAAAGGAATAAAGTCTGATACAAAACATCGATGGATTTCCAGTTCTAAGTTTGTCCATTGATGGAAACTCTGCCAGCAACGTTGCCTTTTAGGCAAGTTTTTAAAAAAGAGATCAACAATGTTCTCCCAACCTGTGGAATGTAAATCCGTAAACAGAAATTTAGAATGAGGCACATACTTGAAGTTGGTTTGAACAAAGCTTACTCCACAGCTTATTATCCAAATGACATGGCCAAGATGGACACACATTTTCAAATGTTGATTGCTATATCGCTCTATAATGCTTGTTCGTTTGAACTGCAGTGACCTAGATTCATGATACTAACTGGATACTGGATAGTGATAGGCTCCATTATGTAAAGGCAAAAGGATTGGTGGTAACAATGTAAGACCCATTGCCAGATATTAAGAACATTGTCCCTCCCCACAGATTCGCTGGTGGAGGGATCCAACAATGTAGTCTTTTACCACTTGCAATGGATAACGACCAAGACTGCTCGGTATTTTGGTTCATAGACAATCTTCATTCAGTTTCAAACATACACAACGCAGTATGATTACAATTCATAGTATGAATGGAATGCCACAAGTGTCAAGATGCATACAATTATGCATACAACGTCTACACGTGTGAGTCAAGTCCTGAGAACAAACCCTGTGAGACTTTCTGCATCCATCTTCAGGACAAGGCAAGCCTCCATAGAAGACCTCAGCAGACCGATATCCGACTGTAGCTGAACTCTACAATAAATAGATAAATATATTCAAATCAACTGCCAAAGAAGTTAATCAAAGCAACTGCCAAAGAAGTTAATTCAAATCAACTGCCAAAGAAGTTAAAATCAAGTCAACTGCAAAAAAAGTTAATCAAATCAACTGCCACATGCTCATTTTCTTTAGTTGTTTCTACTCAATTCAAGGCAGCATAAAATTCCACATTAATGAAGTTTTTGAAATAAAGCATGAAAATAAGATAAAAGTTCTAATTATTTGTTACACGACAGAAGGCCTTGAAGGGATGAACAAACAAGAGAGGAATAATCTGCTGGCCGAAAAACAACAGCAATAAAACCACTAACTACTGCACTTTCACATGCACGTTAATTGAATCAACAACAGTTTGTCAACTTCAAAAAACCATCAGCTGACAATAGACATGCCCTGGGACAGTGGCAATGCGACAGATGACCACACTAACATCTATTGGCAAATACGAAAACTGCTATAACTGAGAATATCACAGACCGCTCTATTTCAACGTTTCCAAGCAGTGGTCCACAGAACAGGAGTCTGCAAACGATATGGCGAGTCCTCACTCAAGAGTGTTCAAAGAATATTATGGGAATAGTCAGCAGGCTGATACTTTGTTTAAATTCCAAGTAAGAAACTTTATTTCGTAAAAACTTGGCTTCACAAGCAAGCAATGCCTAGAAAAAACAAGGGGTCCCTGGTGCAAAGTTTGAAAATGACTGCTAGAGTTAACCTCATCAATAAAATGAACAGGCGAGCTTTGCATGATGCCTGTTTAAATAATTTCCGTCAATTCCATGAAGTAAATGCTATCAACAGTACCTGAGTTCTTCAGATATGTTTGGCGATGAGTAAATTCCATGTTGTGTAATGCTCTCAACAAGGTTCTCCACTTGCCCCTGCAGATTCCGACAATGAGTGAATACCAACTGCAACCTGTCACACTGTTCTACTAGGGTCGTCTCCCCCTCTACAAATTTCTAAATCAACAAAACATCACAATTACAGTGATTGCTAGTTCACATTTTTTAAATCAATAGAATGTCTATTGAACGACACTTTGACTTCATTAAAAACACAATTGGAACCACAAAGTTACAAAGGTGGGACACCAAGCCCTGAACATGGTGTCTCGGATCGGCCTGCCCTCACGTCAGGTCTGCCATGGCTCAATCCAGATGCTTTGTCTGCATAGGTCTATGGATTGGAAGGGACAGTTTGATCTCCCTTTCTCTCTGCAGTCAATCTTTCCTCATCTTTCTCCTGCCTCAAATCCTGCCTTTTCTCTCAGGGTCAATTACACTGGGAGCGCTTCTGAAGGCGTTTGCTGATAGAAGCACTTTATAAATGATCAGATACAATACAATGCAAACAAATCAATCCACAGTGAATTAAAATGTTCAACAATGAATTGATGAGAGCGTCAATTGAAGACTTTGCATTAAATTTGTTAAATTTTTCTCTTATAGACGTCCTGGCAGATACAATCTGCGCCCTAGGCCGCATCCATTCGAACTTACCAATAAAAACAATAAAAACTTCATAACACGGATGCTGTATAAAAACGTTTACTAGGTTTTATTCACTGCTCCTTTGTGCTTGTTAACTGTCGCGTTATGTCAACTGGTTTTTCAATAAAACGAATATTATTATTATTATTAATAAAATAAAACTACGAATCATTTGGAGAAGTCCTGTTGACATCTGGCAATTCAGATAAACCAGAAGTGATCTCAGTGAGACAGGATTTAATATGAAAACAGAAACGTCTTCAAGCAGAGAAGAGACGCAGGTGAATTCCCACCACAATCCTTCTACGAATTGCTGGAGAAAAGTCATTCCACATTGAGCGACCCACCCAAAATAGCAAAACCTAATGTTGGGTTAATAATGATAATAATACCTGATTACGGCTTTTCAGTTGAGCAATGTCCTTTTTTAACAAATCCATCTCAGCTTCGTATGCCCTTCCATTCCCTAAATACACAACAGCCAAGAACAAAACGACAATGACAGACACATAAAATCAACTAATTGACACCAAAGAATTCGTAAAATTTAATCACCGATGAAACTAAGCTGCCATGAGATCAGTTCCCAGGTCACTGAGTCTAATCCAAAACAAAGTACATGGCAAGTGCTCCCACTGCCTCTAGCATGTCTTTTTCTCTGTTTAACACTTCAAAGACGAGCTGCATCGGTCTCACAGGCACTTTAGTAGATGCTCATCACTAAAGTGTTAAGCATGAAAAAGGTTCTTCCATGTAGGTGAGAGGATGAGATGAAGTACAGGGAGCACATTAACCAACATCGCATAACATGTATTTATTTAATAATTAACGAGCATTATATATCACCTTTAAAGACCACCTATTCGAAGCACTCCTGACCCTACCCCGATAGATAGGACAGTCTTAAGGCATGAACAGAACATGGTGGAGTGACCCCTGGGCACTAGGTGAAGTGTCACAGGCAGCTCATTCCAAGTTCCAGGGGCCAGTAAAGCTTGACACTGGTTTGTGAATTGGTAGATGAACGAATGGAGCTCGGTATTGGACATTCAGTGTTGAACAGCAAAGTTCCAGCAGGTATGGGGGGAGAGAGGAATCAACAGACGCAACCCAAACATGACCTTGGGCTTCAATGACTCTTCAGATGAACCCCAAAATCAAGCTAGTCCTTTGACTGTTCAACACAGAATCTACCGCCCCTCCCCCACAAGATAAGTAATAAAGCATCACAATAGCACACAACAAAAAGAAATGGATCAATGCAAAATAAGAGAAAACTAACCGACAAGAAGTCGAAGCTGTCGAGTTTTGTCTTCAATTTCCTTCGTTAGTTCCTTATTCGTCTCGGCTGAAAACAAACGAAATTTTAAAAACATTGGAATAACTTCAAGACAAGTCTAATCAAGTAATTTTTATTGCAACCAATTTCACACACTACACACTGATGAGACATTGGCTACAAAGGGGGAGGTCCAAAATGGATCGCAATCCTGAGCACTGTGAGGGACAACCACAGAATGAATCACTGCCAAATAAATCGAAAGACGGAACAAAAAATGATGCATCTAGAGTGAAAAACAAAACTATGTAACGATCATGGTAGGAACGTCGCAAGCAGATAGAGTTCAAAATTCAGAATTGACAATGGAAGCAATACATTGTCATATTTGAAATTTAACTACGATCTTAACTAGGAACTTAACTAAACTCTTCACTCAGAATGAGCGATGCTGAAAATTCAAGTGGCAATCATGTGGGTTGTGACGAATTCAAGCTACTAAGTTAAAAAACAGAACGATACCTTTATTAAATATGCTAAACAATTTCTAACCCAATACAGACAAGGGTACACTAAAATTATAGGAAAACAGTATTTCTCATGATTAAAAAGATTAAGCAACTACAGAAAAGTTTAAATCGTCTTCTGGCATCTTTCAGTTTGTAATATGGATGGATAAAATTTTATTAAACATTCCATGTGCAGAAACACTGATTCTAAGATGCATCAGTGATTCATCTATAAGATGCATAAGTGATTCATCTGTCTACTAAACTACATCCGCTAACATTACATGCCACCAACAATTGCACATAATTTGCAAGCATTCAACATGAAAGTACGTTTATTACACTTGAAATTGTATCAACATTACACATCAAACAAGCAATTGTTAAGTACAAACGGAGTCCTACAAAAGCAACAGCTGAAACAGAGTTGGCCCTGATTTCCAGCATGCAGCTACTTACAATGATAGACCTCAAATTATTTAGTTTTAAGCAAACAAATTATTAAATTAAACAGAGAATGAGAGTATTTTAGCAAAACTAACTCCTAAGTTCTAAAATCAGTCCTAACAATTCAGAATGCAGGTCAACCAAACAAGTAGAAAGTGGTGAACAATAGTAAACGATGTTATCGTTGAATATGAATAAGCACCAATAATTTAAGCATCTTTATGCATCAGACGTTGCTCACCTAATTTATTGCTCATTCTCGTTAAGGCGCTGATTGCCGAATTCTTTTCTTCGGTTTCGCGTTTGAGTTTGTCGTGCATATCGGTTACCTCTTTCTCCTTCTTCTTCAGTTTATCCTGAAGGTGACTTATTTCAGTCTGCAGCTGTCTCAGTCGGTCGACATCCTGAACCTAAACACAACAATTTACAATCAGTGACCAGCAGATCTACTAGGTCGAAAACAACCACTGGACAGAACAGGGCATGTCCTCCATGACCTCCTACATGAACGAGTTACTGGATACTCCCTAAAGTCTCGCTCACATAATCTGGAGATGATTCGTTGATTGCAAAGGGATTTATCTCCAGAACGTTGCATAGATGACAAGTTTGACGCTTATATTTTAGTCATTTCATTCAACTTGCGATTTAATTTTTACTTTTATTACTTCGACGTATCCTAATGATGTTTTATGGTCCAATGTGCAGCTAAAAGTGAAGTAATAAATAAAATACTTAATAATGCTTACTCAAATAATGCTTGCTATTTCAATCCAATCTTACACCTTACGTAGCATTGTCATCATAGCAAGAGAACAAAATTCAGCTGAAAACAAAAATCTTTCGACGGTGCTGCCGTGAAGTGTGCATGCACCAACGAAACTGCCCTCAGCTTCACAAAGTAGCAATCAAAGATTCATAAAACTGAGGAAGATTGAGAGACTGACATATTAAGTTTTAATAGAAAACTATTCGTCAACTCTCCATTGATTACAGACTACACAGCCACACTAACGCAGCGCCTTATTTTTTTAAATTGCAGTCTTGAAGTTTTTAGTCAAAACAATTCTTTGAATAAGAATAGGGTTTGATGCACAGTTTTTCTTAAAGATCGCTATATATAACAGATAAACAGACAAATAGTTAGATTGATAGACAGATGGATTGATAGATATACAGACAGATCTAATGCTCATCATTTGAATGAAAACTGCGGACAGCATTGAAGCTCACAATATCAATGCACTCAATTCAGAAATTTCCAAGAGATTGTTTTCACATCCTCAATTAATTATCAAATTCAACTACATCGGTGTTTCTATGCTACATACAAAAAGTAATCAGCTCTTTGAATGCCAATTACCTTGGTCTTAAGTATTTCGTTTCCTTTCCTAAGATCACACAGTTCCCTTTCCTTAGCTGCCAGATCGGCCATAGTTGACGTTTGGTCTTTGAGAGCCTGCTGAAGACGGCTGTCAACCTTCTGCAATTCTTTTTCTTTCAGCTGAACTTGACAATGCAACTCGTTGCGTTCGTTAACCAACATGCGAATCTAGACGAATGCCAACAACACGTCCATAGTAAGCACCAAGTCAGGAAAGTAAGTAAATAAGAATACTCTTTCTTAGACCACCATGAAACGCACAGTAGCTTACAGAAGAAATTAATAATAGAAACATTTGTGCATAGTAATGCAATGTTCATTCTCATATAATAAAACTTCTTTTGGCAAAAGAATCAACTCTACGAAGGGTTAGATTATGTGGCCTGGGTAGAGTATCGTAAGGACTTAACTTTATGGAGAGGGAGGAGATCGTGAAGAATGTGACTTGTAACAATTCAAGAGGACAGAGCAGAAAAAAATTATGCGAGTCACACAAAGAACTCTTGGGCAGAAATTTAAAAGGAAATCCATATCTGTGTATGCATTCGCCAGTAATGGAAGTTTGCATATATGTATACAGACAGAATGTAATACAATACAATAGAAATGCATTCTGAAATTCTGTCATCTGTCTAAAATTCACAAGCACACATGTGAATAACATATTCATTGAACAATTAAATAGAGCATTTATATAGCACCCTGAGAGGGTACACAGAGGCACTCATATGACAGAATAAGGACAGCACGGAGTTGGGAGCAATTGCATTCCATTGTCTCATCATTTTTACTGTAACATCATTTAGATCCGTTCAGGCAATGCCTACGAGTATCAATCTTGAATGCGTGCTTGAGAAATTTCCAACATGCCGAATGAATGACTACATATTGTATTTTCAAGTATAAATTTTTAAAGTTCCTCTAGTAAGGTGAACTGCTCAGAAGTACTCAACTTTTGCTTTAGTCTGCATAAGTTCAAACTCCCAAACAAAGATGACAGAAATTCAACAGCAAGAGTTTCATATAGAAGAAAGCAAACAAACCTTTTTCGTATGAGGATGACGTTGGCAATAATTCTATTTTACGTGCAAATCTGCAACTGGATGCGATATGACATCTAGGTTTTTAATAATAAATTAAGAGACTACTACTACTACTCCCAATGTGAAAGCTCAGTGAGAAGTAGGCTTTGAGAAGAGCAAAGGAAGAAGTAATTAATCTCTGCCAATCGATTAATGAATGAAAAGCATCTGCACCTGTTTTTCCAGCTCCTTCTGCTTTGTCAGGTCAACCGGTGCCGCTAAGTTAGAGGACGATGCCGCCCTCTTCGGAATGCCACTCGCAGATCGATCGCTCTGCCAGAAACAGAAATCTCGATGTCATTCAGAGTCAACAGTAGGCAACCAGTCTGCTGATTGACAATGCCTTCAAAATTATACATACATGTGCTCTATGCACCGAAGCCAGTAGTGTGATTTTGCAACATATTGAGTTTGATGCATCATTTCCAAGTAGTGATGTAGCTTTTCCGGAAAAGTATTTTGACGGAAACTTTCCGGAAACTTTCCGGAAACTTTCTGGAAACTTTCCGAAGAACCAGAAAATACATTAAACTCAGAAAATATCAGAATTTCACTCTCAGAAATTTTTCTTATAGTTTAAACTCCTTTTATTTACAGTACTTCTGTCGATGCAAGCAATGTTGAACTTAAAAATAATTAATATGAGCAATAAACAAACAATATTCATTAGCATTTCAGAATAGAGTAGCCTATAGAAAAATAGTTGCTTGCATGTCTGCAGTCATCTCTGTTGCAGGAAATGTCTAAAAACTGATATAAACTTGAAATAATACAGCATCAATTTCTGTTTCTGTCTTATATTTTCACAACTCACAAATATGAAGATGACTGAATGATAAAAAAAATTTCTCTAAATTTACAGCAAAGTTTAATTGCATTTAATTCCTAAATGTACCGGTATTTTTGGGCTGTGTGAACAATTATCACTAACACTAACAGTGCCATCTATTGAATAAACTATTACTTATAACCACCTAAGACTGCTTATAGTGATGGATGTATTTAGTAACATCACATTGAAAGAAAATTTGGACTCCTTAGAATTGAGTATGTATTTAATAATATTTTATTGGTGGAAAAATACGTCGGAAAGTTTCCGGAAAAAAATGAAACTTTCCGGACAATTTTTCCACCTCACAACACTAACTTCTGATAGTGATTGATGTATTTAGTAACATTATATTGAAAGAAAATTTCGTACTCATTAGAATTGAGTAATGAGTATCTATTTAATAATATTTTATTGGTGGAAAAATATGTCGGAAAGTTTCCGGAAAGTTTCCGGAAAGATTCGTCGGAAAGTTTCCGAAACTTTCCGGAAAGATATGAAACTTTCCGAGGAAAGTTTCCGCCTCACAACACTATTTCCAAGGTAGTGTATCAAGCGTCAAAATGACAACAATAGTTTCTCTAGCTTTATTCTAACTCAACATACACATGCATAAGGCAACAAGTGATGGAATTCAGCTGCCAAATGCTTTACAGTTCTCGAAAGAGTCAACCCGGTCTCAGCGGATCCATACGACCCTCTTGGATTGATCCTTTGATGACTTGTACATTGATGAATCACTTGAAAGTTGTTGAGTTCGCACTGACTGCTGCTATTTTGTCTTTGGTTGATGCTATATGTCTGTAAACTACTAAGTACTATTACTGCTACTACTATCTACGCAGAAGGATGCCTTACAGCGAGTGAATCGGTGCTTGAGGCGGCAGAAAGCTTTCTGGGCGTTGAAGCTTGAAAGCCGTGGCCGGCGACAACGCTAGCGCTGAGCAGACTCGATGAATACGAATCGACCGCTACAATCAGAGACAACGACAACAACAACATAAAGCGATTGAAGTCGACTTAAAACTTTATTTGTAATTAATTGAACACTGGCGCTGTCAAATTTTATAAGTAACACATACAAGCATCTTGTGAAATAAGCAGAATTTGAATACGACAGATGGTAACATTCAAACGTCGCTTCTAGATTTCGAAAGACAATCACTAAATGGGCTTCCTTTGTCACCGTACTTTGTTCCCCCGAGTTCACTCTGACTCTTTCCATGTACATCTCAAAACTGTCCTTTTTAGCCGTACTGTGGTTGGGAGCAATTCTGAGCAGTTGCCCTGAATCCTCGTAATGAATGAATGAATGAACATTTTAGTATACTGCAAAGATTCTGGAACGACTTCACCAACATAGCAGCACAAACGCTTTGTAAAAACTTCAGGAATTTGACAAAGCAAACTGGTTTTCAAGTCACTTGTATGGTGTCTCAGATCACATGAAGACATGCATTTGTGTGCATTTATTGTGCGCATTTACTGTATGCATTGCTCTCTTAGTCATGCTTCTAGCTATCAATTTAAAGCTCTTGCACAATGATCTCCAGCTAAGACTAAATCCACATCCACACACAGTTTGCTTAAATTGGAATCATAGCAGAAATGAAAAACGTAATAAAGCTGCATTGTTGAGGTGTGTGCAAACCTCACGCAGATGAACGACAAATTCCATAACGGCTACAATTAAAAAAAAGTCATCAAATATTAATAACTCATAAATAAAATTTAAACGTTCTTACGTTTTGGTTCCTTGAACCGTTCGTCCTTTGAATCCATTAATGCTGAAGGTACCTTCTCCATTGTCTTCGGGTCGTAGCTGCCAACAGGTGGCGCACAGGCTGCAATCAGAAAAGACAAACAAATTCAGACAATGAAACTTAGTCAGATAAATCACAGCTATGGGTGTTCTGCACCACAATATAAGTTCAGATGTGTGCACGACACTGCACAAAAATATCCTGCGAGTAGAGTTTTTTCACATTAAAAAACAAGAAAACCATACACTCAGCGATAATTGAGATAAAAGATATTAAATTTTATTACTTCATTTGAAGATTTATATAACACCTCTTCAAGAAGGACAACCTAGAGGTAAACCCGACTCCAGCACAGCCATTGGCCAAGTAGAATAGTTTCTAGGATATCATGTACAGAATGTGTTATAGAGAGTTCGGGAAAGCAGGCGCATTCCAAACCTACAGGCCAAACACTGAGAAAGCATGTGCAGTAACTTCATTCCTTCATACTAAACACCATTTTAGTGTTCAGCAAAACACAAACAAAATAAATAATAAATACGAATTAAAAAATTCTTCCAACAGAAAAAGGGACAATAAATGTGGTTTTATTATGGTAATGAATTCTTTATTTCCTAAAGCTGTAAACTAGTCAGAAATAGTTAGGACTTGGCTCTTACAAACTGTCGATTAGACAATTTTTTGGTGTGTTTTATTAATGCAGTCTGCAATAAAATAGCTTTGCCAGATAAGAATTGCTTTTAAATTTTAATTGGTGAAAACACTTTGCAGAGGAAATGTGATGTACTGTGGGAACGGAACGGGAAAAATCTGCAGGGATGGGGACAAAACATATGGCATGGGAAAGACCTATTTGCTGTAGGGCAGGAGATTCCACCCCACCCCTTACTTTCTACTTTACATGTTAGGACAAAGGGTTATTAACACAAGAAGTGATTAAGCGTAATGATACTTGGCACACTCACTAATAAAGATTTCTTTCTTTTAAAACTGACCTCGTCACGCCAGTTCTGGCAGGGTCGGTTTTAGAGTTACCGATCACTGGAGGGCTTCATTGTTACCAGATCAAATACTACATTCAATTAATCAATGCATATAAAGACAATAATAACGCAAACTTTGACAATGCCAGTGATAAAGACAATAAGGCAATTTAGAATTTATGACCATTTAAACACAAAAAATACATACACATAAATTCGTTGAAACGCTTATTCCTAGCTTTCGGAAAAGACATTGTTCGTTGTATGGTCAATATATATTCTCAACCGCAATGGCAAGCGTCACAATTCAGATCAGCATGCAGCAGCATAAATTTCGCAAAATAAATCTCGAAAATCGTTTGATTTTTAGCCAAAAAAAAAGAATTAGAGAGACCGCCACCAAATCAAACTTAAACAAATCTCGCAAAACTTCTCGCGAGATCTCGGTGTTCTCAATTTTAGGATCAAAGGTCAACATTTATGTAGCTCCATCAATTAAGATGCTGAAGTTTCAGACGAGCACCTTTTGGTTGTTATACGGCCAACCTGCTTTCCATCCAATAAATAATTATAGGACGTTAATCAAAGCAGTGGCGTAGACAGAGGGAGTTTCTGGGGTTAAACCGAGTCGCAACCGGTTACAGCGCTCATGAATACGCTGGTGCCCTGCTTCGCAGCTTCTGGCTTTCGAGAGTCGTTGAAGAAATTTTGAAAATAAGATTACCGATTACAGCAAAGATTTTAATGTTAAAATCTTTCAGTTGCAATAATTATGCAGTTGAAACAATTCACAAGAACACAGATCACAGAATACATAACTCTTAACTAATATATAGCAGAACAGACAGCCTGCAGTAGTCTAATCATACGATGTTCAAGCCTGTTGTAAAGTCGGCCATGAATCCATCGCCCCTCGGGCTTTCAATTCAAAACAGAAATCTGATCACCTCTTAAAAAATTAATTCCCCAACGCATCTGATCTCAGTTTCAAATTAAAACGATACTTTGCCACTTCCCTTCACAGCTGCTATAGCCTATATGCTTCTGTGGAAAATCTACAACGTTGAAATTGACTATCTCGTCTGCTTTTTTTTATTTATTTAACTGGCAATTAAGTATAAACTTCATCGAGTAACATTTATCGTTAAACTAAACTGAGTGCATGAGCATAAAAAATGATTTTTTAGCGGAAGTTAACCTTTGACCTTTCTTAAAGTTTCACGGTGACGTCATAATCGATCGATTGTCTGACGTGGGGCTTCTTTCTGGATTGCGAGTTTGAGCTGAATGGTCGATTTAATCGAAATTTTGTCTCTGCTTTCTGCGATATTTTCAGGATGATCTGGTGGACGGTTGGAGGTTGGCGACGGGTGACTGCGGCGGAGCTGGCGGACTTCCTGGAGTTCGACGACCTGGCGATCGACCTGGTGGACGACCTGGGGATCGCTGCGGACGTGCCGGACGGGATGGAGTTCGACGACGCGGTGGACCTGGTGGACGCGGTGGACGAGCTGGAGGTGGTGGAGGACGTGGCTGGCCTGCTGGATGTCGACTCGGACGTGGCGTCTGCAGCGGAGGAGGCGGTGGAGGAGGAGGAGATCCCGTTCGTGGACGACGGCCTGGACCTGGACGACGACCAGCCGCCGTTTCTGCCCGTTGGTGATCCGTGGATCGACGCCGCCTGCTCCGGGTGTAGTGAGTTGACTCCTGATGTGTGTTTTTTTGTTCCGGAGGCCTCGTTGGTCGATGAAGGGACCCCTGCAGAGCTGGACGCCCCTGCAGTCGTGGGGGAACCCGATTGTGTAGATGAGCTGGTTGGTGATCCGTGGGTTGTTAGTGAGGAGGTTGATGGAGAGGATGGATCCTCTGAGGAGCGGAAGACTGTTGTTACGTGGGCCCCTATGGTGGAACAGGTTGCGATGGAGGAGAGGGTGGGGAAGAGACGGAGGCTCGATGGATTGATCCGGTTTTTCAGTAGGTGTTTTCCAAGGAACGGCCGGCGCAGACCAAAGGCGGTGTGGCGTGTGGACAGGAGCGAGGAGCCGGTGAAAGACTAAAAGCCAGTCGATTCAGGCTGGAGGCGGCTGGCTTTGGTGAGATGGGCAAGGCGGAAAATGCTATGGAAAGGAGTATGGCAGAGACCAAACGGTGAGGGCTGCAGACGGTTGTTTGGCCTGCAGGGTCATGTAATGTAATGTAACGACGACAATTTCTATGGCGCATGTCATATCATCATGTAATTAAGACTTCATCACTTTCATCATTATCGTTCGTCATTTAATTAAGACTTCAGCATTAGTTTAGTACCGTTCATCATATCGTCATCTAATTAAGACTTCATTGTTACTGTTTCTCATAGTTAAGCAGTTCTTATTATTTTTTTTTATTAAAGTATATTATTTTTAAAATATAATAACAATAAATAACTTGATAATATAATATAGATAAATCTAAGCACACAACATGCCTCGGTTAGATGTCCACAGTTAGACCTGGGAGTCGACCCAAATAAGTCGACCCCAGTCGACTTGGTCATCCCAAGTCGAGTCGGGTCGTTTCTGCTCACCGCAACTGACCCCAAGTCGAATTTTGCAGAGAGAAGTCACTTCAAGTTGTTTTGACCACAAGTCGACTTAAACCTACTTGAGACACAAATATAGTTAAATTTGTCACTTGAAACCAATGATTGTGACAACATTTAGGCAGCTTTTGTTGCCTAGTGTGTTTACAAGAATGAATGATCGAGGCCTTTGCAGCTTTGCTAAACAGAGACTTAGGCTAGGTTACTGATTCTATTTTGCCAGTAGGCTATCGTGCAGACTGCCGTCTGCCGATCTATTCATATAATTTGTAATTTTATTCTTAAACGTCACGCTTAGGCATGCGCTTAATTAAAATGTTGAAACAAAATGTTACTAAAATATTAGCACGTGTGCTTATCAAGCAATCAGTGGACTTATAGTGGTCAGTGAATTCGGCGCAAAGAAAGCTGGATCTACAAGGCCTAGGCTATAATAAATCGATAGTTTGGCGCTACTTTTGGTGCGCTGCATCGATCTGCAGTTGTCTGCAGACGGAAAATCTATTGTAGGGCCAATTGGACAATGAAAGACTTTACTGTCAGTGAGTAGGCCTATTAGCTGTAGTAGCCTACTGTAGGATGATGCGTTTGCAATGCTATATGCTAAGTTGCGGAATCGATGTTAGTGGTCAAATAATTATGAAAACAAAATTACAAATTGGGCTTATCATAACACGCCATTCAGTGCGACCATGCAGTCCGCGGTTCGCTATTTTATCTTGGACCTTGCGCTTTTTAAAAATTTATTTAATATTAATATTGAAAATAATAATAGTGAGTGCAATTTGAATAATCACAGACAATGGACAAGCTAAAATTCATAGGTCTAATAATTTGCCGTCGCATTGTCTATGTTACCAGATGGCCCAAAGTACCACAAAACTATTCAAACTGAAACACAAACAGCTTGAAATGGGCTTAATAACACTTTAACAAATTCATGCATCAATTAAGTGTTGAGGCCTCATAACTCATTTGTAGGCCTAAATGAAATTAGCCTATAGTGCTTGCAAGAAAATTGGCTTGACTTCTTGCATTAGTAGCCTTACGTAGATCTATATGCCAATTATTGCATACCATAATATTATGTCAGAAGTCGACTTCAAGTCGGAAGTCGGTTGTTTTTCTGGCAAGTCGGGTCAAGTCGTTTTGACGCCGAGAAGTCGACTTCAAGTCGACCTCAAGTCACTTTAGGGTCAAGTGGGGTCAGATTAGCTGACCAAAGTCACTCCCAGGTCTATCCACAGTCTGGTCGCCTCTGTTGCACAGGCTTAAAGGGCGCTATATAAGCCCCGTAAATAGCAGGGTTGGGGAGGGGGGCTTGTGTTGTTTAATCGTATGTACTTGAAGTTGCTAAACTGTCTGTGTAATGTGATTGCTTGTATTTTTCGTTTAATTGCATTGAATTAAAGTATTGTCTGTTATTAATTATCTGTACGTGAAATTTTAAATGTTTGAATGCTATTATCTTATTGGAGTTGCTAAATTGTCTGTATTTTTAACTTTATGTAATTGCTTTGTGAAATTGCTGCTAATCGCTATTTTAAAATAATTGTTATTGTGATATTTGTAAAGTTTTAATCGTTTAACTCTGCAATTGTTAAATTGTTTTGTTATTGGTGATACTGTGATTTTGTATGGCATTTTAAAATTGTTAATGCACTTGTTAAAATTGTTCATTGTATTTAATATATGATGCTACAGATATTTTGATTGATTGATTGCAAATGCCTGTCTTGTTTTGCTTTATTTGTATTGATATTGTAGTTATTAAATTTGTTGCTAGTTGTTGTTAAATTATTTGGTTGCTAATTGCAGTTAGTAAATTCGGTTACTAAATGCTGTTGTTAAATTGCTGTATTTGCTTTGTAGGAGAAGTCTTTGGACTTGTCTTACCAAGCAACTCCAGCAATTTGACCACTGTAATTACCAATTTAACAACTGTAGTTATCAGCTAGCCCCTTGGGTAAATTGCTGAGTAAGAGAAGTCTATAGACTTCTTTTACTCTGAGTAAGAGAAGTCTACTGAGTAAGAGAAGTCTATGGACTTCTGTTACTTAGCCCCTGGGGTGGTCCGGAGGTTGCTAAGGCACAGGTTCTGTGGTGGTCCAGTGGTTGCTAAGC
Organism: Lumbricus terrestris; assembly: GCA_949752735.1. Classification (NCBI taxonomy): domain Eukaryota; kingdom Metazoa; phylum Annelida; class Clitellata; order Crassiclitellata; family Lumbricidae; genus Lumbricus; species Lumbricus terrestris. Next base: position 4,681,745 of record OX457052.1, read on the forward strand.
GATAAGAGCTGGTGTGGTCCATTGGTTGCTAAGGGACAGGAGCTGAGGGTGGTAAGGGACAGGAGCTGAGGTCCAGTAGTTGATGAATTGTAAAAGTCAGTCTTCTGTTGTTGTTGTTGTTGTTGTTGTTGTTGTTGTCTGGTGGTTGCTAAGTTACGGGTGTCTGTGCTGAGATTCTTTGTTAGCAGTGAAACAGCAACAACGAAGCAACAGCACTGCAACGTTGTTTCGTTTCGATGGCTGACTGCTGGACAACGCACGTGCAGTCAAGTCGCATGTGCAGTCAAAGCGCACGTGCACGCGCAGAGCGCACGTGGGGTCAAAGCCCAGACACGAAATCAACAGGCCAACACCTTAGCAGGTATGCAAACTGCTTCTCTTGTTGAATATTATTTATTCACTTTTTCATTCATATTACCAGTAATTTATTCACTTGTATGTTTGAGTTGTTATACTGTGCATTCAAAACCAGTGTCTGATAATGCTTTTTTGAGTCTGGATGACAGTAAGAACTGCAATCAACTGAACCAGAGAAGTAGCTTAAATGCTGAAAAGATAAGTTAGTTTTAGCGCTGGATCAAATGAGAAAATTAATTAAATTTGTAACTTGCATGCTGAATTGTGAATATCTGAAGTGCGGATCCATTGAATTGATCTGTTCTTTGTAATGGGCAATTGAATTATCTGATTATCTGAACATCTAATTTTGATTACCAATCTGATTTCTTGTTATGAATACTTGTTTACAGATTTCAACTGCTAAGAAGAATGGCCTGACAATCCAAAACCTAAAGAAACAGCTAGGTAAGAAGAGTTACTGACTTGTGGTCAATATATTTTTTAATATATTTTTTATGGCTGATTTCCCTAGGCAGCAGAATTGAAGCAGGCAATTATTTTCTAAACACTGTTTCCAGCCGGGTGGGGTTTTAACCTGCAATCCTGACAGTCCATTCATTAAGCTTGGTGTGCATCCAGGTTTTCACTTAATGTATTTTATTGTGTTGTTTTGTATCAGAACATTTATGAAGCTCCTCTTCTGGGGTGGGCCGTTCAGAGGCACACCAAATGTGCAAAAATCACGAGAGAAGAACTACGTTTTGAGAAAAGCAAATGAAAAGGAGGGATTACCAGCAAGAATTTGAGATTGAGCATGTGAGAACAGCTTTTTCCAAAGAGAGGGACCAATTAATTATTGGAAGCAGATGTGATTAAGTCAGTGGATCATTTTGTGCTACTGTCCTGGAAAGTGCCCAGCTGAGGTGAAGTTTGATTGAATTTATTTTATTTATTTATTTCTTGCATTTGCGCCCCTTCAAGCTGGCTACTCAGAAGTGCTTCAGGCTACAGCGCGGACACTGCATCGGAGTTTCACGTAGAAGCGCTCGAGCAATTGTGAGTGAAGATCTTGCTCAAGGTTCGTACATGGCGGCTTGAGGTGGATTCGAACCTGGAACCCAAGACACTGAATTCACCACTAGAAATTATTGTCTAATAACTTTCATTCTATTGAAAAGCAACCAAAGAAATGTAGGTATTAATTGTACATGGTAACAATAACAGACTTTGTGCTATAGAAATGACTGGTTACATTGCGTTACATTAGATCACATTATCTAACCTTGATTATTAAGGTTAGACAATGTGATCTAATGTAATGCAATGTAATCAGTCATTTCTATAGCACCACTCTCAGCCATGGCCATTCAGTAGCGCTCACAGTGCAAGAACCTGGAGAGAAAAGATGGGTCTTAAGAAGAAATCGTAATCGTAATCGTAAACTCGAGATTTCTAAAGCGCCACTCGAAAGCCAAGCGCAGGGCACCAGCTTATTCACGAGCGCTGCGTTGCGTTAGAAGGGTTGTCCATGAGAATAGTCCGTGGTGGTCCGGGTCGAGTTACCATTGGATCAGGATCAAATGCGTTGTGTTAGAAGGGTTGTCCGTGAGAGTAGTCCGTGGTGGTCCGGGTCGAGTTACCATAGGGTCAGAGGGGCGGAGAGAGGTATGTAGATAGCGAGAGGTATGTAGATAGCGATCCAGAAAGAAGAGTCCTACACAGAGTTGAGGGAAGGGAATTCCATAAGGAGGGCATTCCAATGATGGTAAAGGATCGAGTTTGAGCAATAGTCCTAGTCCTAATAGCAATAGTCCCAGCTCGTGGAACAGACAAGTCAGATCTGTACAGAGAACGGAGAAGTCGGTGAGAAGATGCAGAAAGAGGAGAACGAATGAATTTACAGGAGTAAAATTTAACTACCGGTAGCCATGCAAGGCGGCCATCTAGTACTAATGCTCAGTTTTACCAATGCCATCTGCCGAATGGAAGGTTGAGTTGACCTTTGAGAGAGTAGAGGGAAGCGACCTTGCATCTCTGTGCCAGTTGAGTTTGTAGTATACAGTGTTGTGTACTTCTAGTGTTCACTTATAATACTACTGGCCCTTATGTTCAACATGATGATACAACTGATATGCTGCTGATGATGAATATGGTGATGAGAAATCATAATTTTGTAAATTGATAAAAAGTTTCTTCTGTCTGTAGTTAATAAATGGCCAGATCCTGTCTGCAGATTCTTGCAGTGAAGTGGAGACGACGTCACGCTGCAAAAGATAAGAAACCTTTCTACTTAAATAACTAAGTTTTTGAAAATAAGTATCTTCTTATCAGTTTTCTTGAACGGCTTTTATTGACGTTATGCTTAATGACAACAATGTGGTGGTGGTGTTGATATGTGTTTTTGGTGTGTAGTGTTCATGGTGGTGTTGGTGTGTGTTGATGGTGGCGGTGTTGGTGTGTGGTGGTGTTGGTGTGTGTGAAGGTGTCGGTGTGTATTGATGGTGGCGGTGTTGGTGTCTGGTGGTGTTGGTGTGTGCTGATTGGTGGCGGTGTTGGTGTTGGTGTGTGCTGATGGTGGCGGTTTTGGTGTGTGGGGGTGTTGGTGTGTGTTGATGGTGGCGGTGTTGGTGTGTGGTGGTGTTGGTGTGTGCTGATGGTGGCGGTGTTGGTGTGTGGTGGTGTTGGTGTATGTTGATGGTGGTGGAGTTGGTGCATGGTGGTGTTGGTGTGTGCTGATGGTGGTGGTGTGTGGTGGTGTTGGTGTGTGCTGATGGTGGCGGTGTTGGTGTGTGGTGGTGGTGTGTGTTGCTGGTATTGGTGGTGGAGGAGGTGGTGGAGCAGGTTGTGATGTTTGGTAGTGGGTGGCGGTGGTTGAAGTGTTGGTGTTGGTGTTGTGTTGGCGGGTGGTGGTAGTGGTGTGTGTGTGTTGGTGGTGGATCATATTATCAGAGTTTTCAACACTGATCATTCATCTCTTCAGCATGTCATGTGCACAACAAAGACTAAATATCCTGAAAATTTCATAAAATTATCTGTGGTATTAATGAAGTTATGAGTTTTTCTGAACGTTACTACAAATTTAGAAGTGAGTTCTAAAATGTCAAAAAAATGGCTTTCTTATCACCCTAGTCGTCTTTAAAATTTAATTTCGTTAGAACTACTTAGGATATTGATCTGAAATTTGGTGTAGTTTCCTCTAATACCATAATAAACATTCTGTAAAATTTTCATTGAAATCCGAGATGGTCGAGCTGGAGCCATTATTTTGTTGAATTGAGGCGGAATGACCCAAATTTGTAAGATAATTAAATGTTTCTTCTTTCTGAACAAATATCAAAACCTGGTTACAGTTTCACTACCATGTAAACCTGTTTGCAGATAATGACGAGCTGAGCAATGGTAAATTATAATTTCCTAATAAAATAAATAGTAATAATGAAGTGATAAAATACTAAAAATAATAGCAAAATAATAAAGAGTAACAAAAATTAATTAAAAGTTTTTTCATTATGTTTTCTGTTATTAATAAATGGCCAAAGCTGTCTTTTAGGTCAACTTCCTTGAAGAGCTGAGACAAATTCATGTTGCAAAAGATAAGAAACTTTTTACTATCAATTATTATGTTTTTAAAATTAGTTTTCTTATCAGTTTCTTCGACAGTTTGTTATTGATGCTTAAGCTGTTGTTGACAATTATGATGATAATGGTACAGCATTGTGGCTGTTGATGATGGTGAAGATGATGATGGTGGTTCTGTTGATGGTGGGTAATTGTAATTTCCTAATATAATAAATTATTATGAAAAGTACTAAAACAATTTTATATAAAAATAAAGCGATAATGAGTAGTAAAAATTCATTAAAAGTTTTTGTTTTAGGTTTTCTGTAATTAATAAATATCCAAAACTTGTCTTACAGGTCCACTTCCTTGAAGAACTGAGACATACTCACGTTGCAAAAGATAAGAAACTTTTTACTTGAAATTATTTTGTTTTTCAAATTAGTTTTCCTATCGGTTTTTTGGACAATTTGTTATTGATGTGTATGCTGTTGTTGAAATAATGATGACAATGGTACAGCATTGTGGTTGTTGATGGTGATGATGATGATGATGATGATGATGATGATGATGATGATGATGATGATGATGATGATGATGATTGATGATGATGATGATGATGATGATGATGATGATGATGATGATGATGATGATGATGATGATGATGATGATGATGATGATGATGATGATGGTTCTGTTGATGATGGGTAATTGTAATTTCCTAATATAATAAATTATTATAAAAAAAGTAATAAAACAATTTTATATAAAAATAAAGCGATAATGAGTAGTAAAAATTTGTTAAACGTTTTATTTTATGTTTTCTGTAATTAATAAATTCCAAAACTTGTCTTACAGGTCCACTTCCTTGAAGAATTGAGACATTCACGTTGCAAAAGATAAGAGACTTTTTACTATCAATTATTATGTATTTAAAATTAGTTTTCTTATCAGTTTTTTTGACAGTTTGTTATGGATGTTGCTGTTGTTGACAATAATGATGACAATGGTGCAGCATTGTGGTTGTTGATGATGATGTTGATGATGATGATGATGATGATGATGATGATGATGATGATGATGATGATGATGATGATGATGATGGTGATGGTGATGATGATGGTTCTGTTGTTGATGGGTAGTTGTAATTTCCTAATATAATAAATTATTTAAAAAAATAATAAAACAATTTTATATAAAAATAAAGCGATAATGAGTAGTAAAAATTTATTAAAAGTTTTTATTTTATGTTTTCTGTAATCAATAAATGTCCAAAATTTGTCTTACAGGTCCACTTCCTTGAAGAACTGAGACATTGACATAGCAAAAGATAAGAAACTTTTTACTTTAAATTATTAAGTTTTTAAGATCAGTTTTCTTTCCAGTTTTTTTGACAGTTTGTTATTGATGCTTATTCTGTTGTTGATAATAATGATGACAATGTCAACAACATTGTTATTATTGATGATGATGATGATGATGATGATGATGATGATGATGATGATGATGATGATGATGATGATGATGATGATGATGACAACGACGACGACGATGATGATGATGATGATGATGATAGGAAAATCTGAATTTCCGAATAAAATAAATTATAATAAAAAGTAATAAAATATTATTATTATTATAGTAATAATAATAATAATAGTAATAATCATAATAATAATAATAAAGAGTACCTGTAGTAAAAATTAATTAAAGATTATTCTTTTTTGCTTTCTGTAATTAAATTATAGATGTCCAAAACTTGTCTTACAGGTCCACTTCCATGAAGAGCTGAGGCATAATATTCACGTTGCAAAAGATAAGAAACCGTTTACTTTAAATTATTAAGTTTCTAAAATCAATATTCTCTTCAGTTTTCTTTCAGTTTTCTTGTGCAGCTTTTTGTTATTTATTCCCATACTGTAGTTGGCAATAATGATGACAATGACAACAACACTGTTGTTATTGATGCTGATTATGATAGGAAATCGTAATTTCCTACTAAAATAAATGTTTAAAAACTAATAATAAAATAATTAAAATAATAATAATGACAATTAAGCCTATGATAGTAAAGTAACAGAGTTATAAAAATTTATAGTTTAATCATTGTACTTTCTGTAATAATTATAGATGGCCACAACTTGTCTTACAGGTTCACTTCCATGAAGAGCTGAAACATGTTCACGTTGCAAAAGATAAGAAATTTTTTACTTTACATTATTAGGTGTTTGAAATTCAGTTTTCTTATCAGTTTTTCAGACAGTCTGTTATTGATTCTTATGTCATTGTTGGCAGTAATGATGACAATGACAAAAACATTGTTTTTGATGATGATGATGGTGATGATGGTGGTGGTGGTGGTGATAAAGATGATGGTGGTGGCTAGGTGGTGATAGTATTGGTGGTGTTGGGATGGTGGTGGTGGGGTGGTGATCATGGTATTGGTGGTGGTGGAATTTATGGTTATGGTGGGGTGGTGCTGGTTGTGGTGGTGGTAACCCATAATTTTGTAAGATAATTAATTAAATTTTTCTTCTTTCTGTAATTAACAAATAGCTAAAACTTGTTTACAGATCCATTATTATGTAAGCCTGTTTACAGATCCATTATTATGTAAGCCTATCTACAGATCTATCATGCACACACATTTACAGATCCATTATCATGTAAACCTGTTTACAGATCCATTATTATGTAGACCTATTTACAGATCCATTATCATGTAAACCTGTTCCCTGATCCATTATCATGTAGACCTGTTTACAGATCCATTATCATGTACACCCGTTTATGCATCCATTTATATCATGTAAACCTATTTACAGATCCATTATCAAGTAAACCTGTTTACATATCAATTATCATGTAAACCTATTTACAGATCCATTATCATGTAAATCTGTTTACATATCCATTACAATGTAAACCTGTTCACAGATCCATTATCATGTAAACTTATTTACAGATCCATTATCATGTAAACCTATTTACCGAACCATTATCATGTAAACATTTACGGATCCATTATCATGCAAATCTGTTTACAGATCCTTTTTAGCCTGTGAACCTATTTATGGATCCATTTATATCATGTAAACCTGTTTATGGATCCATTTATATCATGTAAACCTATTTATGGATCCATTTATATCATGTAAACCTGTTTATAGATCCATTATCATGTAAACCTGTTTCTTGGTGTATTATCATGAAACCTACCTGTAGATTCTTGTTCTTTAATGTTCTGCCCTTAGGCAGATCATCCAATATTCCAATGACACCATTCTTATCTGTTCTGTACTTAGTCCCTTTTCTCTGTCCATCATCCAGTTCAACATCATCTTTCTAGGTCTTCCTGGTGGTTTCTTTCCCTCCATTCTTCTCTCGAGTACTGTCCTCAAGAGCGAGTCTCCCCTCAACGTGTGCGCCAGCCAGTTCATCTGCCTCTTCTGTATTGTATCAATCAGCGATCTTTCTTCTTGCACCAGTTGCAGCACCTATTCATTGGTTTTGTAGTCCATCCAATTAATCTTGGCCATTCTTCTCCACAACCACATTTCAAAAGTCTCAAGTCTTTCCACTTCTGCTTTTCCCAAAGTCCACGTTTCTGCTCCATATATAGCACCACTCTCAAGATTTATTTCTTGCAGATCCATGTAAACCAATGTACAGATCCATTTTCGTGTAAGCCTATTTACAGATCCAATATCATGTGAACCTATATATAGATACATAATCATGTAAACCTATTTACAGATCCATTATCATGTAAACCTCTTTTCAGATCTATTATCATGGAAACATATTTACATATCTATTATCATGTAAACTTGTTTGTAGATTCATTATCAAGTAGGCCTATTTATAGATCCATTATCATGTAAACATTTATGGATCCATTTATATCATGTAAACCTATTTACAGATCCATTATCATGTAAACCTCTTTTCAGATCTATTATCATGGAAACATATTTATGGATCTATTATCAGGTACACATGTTTATGGATCTATTATCAGGTAAACATATTTATGGATCTATTATCAGGTAAACATATTTATGGATCTATTATCAGGTAAACATATTTATGGATCTATTATCATGTAGATGTGTTCAGAAATCCGTTATCATGTAAACCTGGTTACAGTTTCACTACCATGTAAATCTGTTTGCAGATAATGACGAGCTGAGCAATGTTGACCAGAGACATATTCACGTTGCAAAAGTTACGTAACTTTTCTACTTTAATTATTAAGTGTTATTAAGTTGTTTCTTATCAGTTTTCTTATAATTTTTTAAAGAACAGCCGGGTTATTGATGCCTATGCTGTTATTGACAATAATGATGATGATGACAATGATACTTTTTATGTTGATGATGATGATGATGATGATAATGATGTTGTTGATGATGATGATGATGATGATGATGATGATGATGATGATGATGATGATGATGATGATGATGATGATGATGATGGTGGTGGTGGTAGGGGTGGTGGTGATGATGATGATGATGATGATGATGATGATGATGATGATGATGATGATGATGATGATGATGATGAAGGCAACAACAACGACGACGATGATGGTAGATCATAATTTCCTAATAAAACAAATAATAATTAAGAAGTAATAAAATACAAAAAATAATAGCAAAATAATAAAGAGTAAAAAAATGAATTAAAAGTTTATTCATTATGTTTTCTGTAATTAATAAATGGCCAAAACTGTCTTTTAGGTCCACTTCCTTGAAGAGCTGAGACATATTCACATTGCAAAAGATAAGAAACTTTTTACTCTAAATTACTAAGCTTCTAAAATCAGTATTCTCATCAGTTTTCTTTCAGTTTTCTTGTGCAGCTTTTTGTTATTTATTCCCATGCTGCAGTTGGCAATAACGATGACAATGACAACAGCACTGTTGTTATTGATGCTGATTATGATGGGAAATCGTAATTTCCTAGTAAAATAAATAATAGAGAAGTAATAATAAAATAATAACAATAACAATAATTAGACCTATAATAGTGATGTAATAGAGTAATAAAAATTAATAATTTAATCATGCTTTCTGTAATAATTATAGATGGCTACAACTTGTCTTACAGGTTCACTTCCATGAAGAGCTGAAACATGTTCACGTTGCAAAAGATAAGAATTTTTTTTACTTTACATTATTCAGTTTGTTAAAATCAGTTTTCTTATCAGTTTGTTATTGATGCTTATGCCATTGTTGACAGTAATGATGACAATGACCAAAACATTTGTTATTGATGATGATGATGATGATGATGATGATGATGATGATGATGACGACGACGACGATGATGATGATGATGATGATGATGATGATGATGATGATGATGATGGTGGTGGTGGTGGTGGTGGTGGTGGTGTGATGATGATGATGATGATGGTGGTGGTGGTGGTGGTGGTGGTGGTGGTGACAGCGGCGGTGGTGGTGATGATGATGGCGGGAAATCATTATTTGGAATTTGATTAAATGTTTCCTCTTTCTGTAAATAATTAAATCACCAAAACCTGTCTTACAGGTCTACCTCCATGAGGAGTTGAGCAACGCTGGCCAGAGACAAGTTCATGTTGCAAAAGATAAGAAACTTTTTACTTCAAATTATTTTTAAAAAATTAATCAGTTTTCTGTATCAATTTTCTTATCTGTTTCTTGTGCAGTTTGTTTGTTGATGCCTGTGCTGTTTTTGACAATAGTGATGACAATTACAGCAGTCATTCTTGTTGATAATTCTGATGATGATGGAAAATCAAGATTCTCTAGTAAAATATATGGTAATAAAAAAAAGGTAAAAAAATAATAATAAAGTAATAAAGAGTAATAAAAATTAATTAAAAGTTCATTCATTATGCTTTCTGTAATTAATAAATGGCCAAAACATGTCTTACAGGTTCACTCCATGAAGAGCTGAGACATATTCACGTTGCAAAAGATAAGAAACTTTCAATTATTCATCATCATCATCATCATCGCCATTCTGAAAATGACTTTTCTGATCAGTTTTCGGAGTTTGTTACTGGTGCTTGTGCTGTTGTTGACAATGATGACAATGACAACAACAACATTGTTGTTGTTAACGATGATTGTGCTGATGATGATGGGAAATCGTAATTTCCTACTACAATAAATAATATTAAATAAATAAATAAATGTTTTAAAATAATAAAATAAAGTTATATATAGTAATAAAAATTATTTAAAAGTTTATTCTTTATGATTCTGTAATTAATAAATAGTTGAAATATGCTTGCAGATACATGGTTATGGAGAGCTGATCAACAATACTGGCCAGAGGAGATTTCAAATTGCAAAAGATAAGAAACTTTTCTACTTAAATTATTAAATTCTTGGTCAATCAGTTTCTATCAGTTTTCTTATCAGTTTGTTGAGATGATGATGACTGTTTTGACTGCAGTGTTGTTGTTGATGCTGATGAATATGTTGATGATGATGATGGTGGTGGTGGTGGTGGTAGTGGGGGTGATGATGATTATGTTGATCATAATGATTATTGTGATGATTATGATAGTGACGATGAAGGTGATGGTGATGATTTTGATGATGATAATGGTGATGGGAGATGCTGTTAATTATGAGAAATTTTGTAAGAATGACAGCTTGAAGTTTTACCATTACAGTGTGGAAATGTAAAACTTTTAAGCAATGGGAGGGACACTTTTGAGGTCTTACATTACACGACTATCAGCATTGAAAATGAGCTATTTCGTTGATTTAAAATGCTAAGTTTTACCATTACAGTGTGTTAATGAAAAAACTTTTAAGCAATGGGGATGGGACATTTACTAAAGAATTTGTAACTTAATTAGTTACTGCTTTTCACTTTCTGTAGTTAATAAATTTGATTGCAGATCTGTTATCATGAAGAGCTGAGCAATGTTAGCCAGGAGCAATTTCACGTTGCAAAAGATAAGAGAAAATTTATACTTAATAATTTTCAATGTAAGTTTTTTCAGTGTTATGAGAACTGCATGCAGCACTTAAAAACTGCCTTATTTAGCTGTTTTTGGACTGGGAGCGTTTCTTAGTAGATTCCCTTGAAGGAACGCTATATAAAAACTCATTAATAATAATAATAACAATAATATATAATTATAATATATAATGACTTTGATAATGCAGTGCTAACTGATAATTATTGTTAATTACTGTTGAACTTGTCTCGACCTAGCAGTGATAAACTCAACATGTGTTGAACTTGACTTGGAAGTGACTATTGATCTAAAGTTTCTGAACTGTATATTGGGATTAAAAAGTGAACATGATCGATTTCGAATAGGAGTATAAAAAGCACAGAGATACACTTGGATACAAGATTTTGCCACATTAGGCTATATATCATCATTTCTACCTGTTATTTTAAAACGAAGCTGAATAAACTGTCGCACAGATACGTCAGTCTTAGACCTTTTCTTTTTGCAGTCAATGAAGCCGAGATCTGGTGAGCTACAACTCTTAGCGCAGTTCTATTGCACAAATTGGTTTTCTTGATGAATGCCGGAAGAGACGAGACTCCTACAACCACAGTTTCAGGAAAGTCTGGAAAAATCACCTCATTTAAAATGCTTACATAATAGATATCGAGACACTAAATGCTTTTAGGATCACATCTTGTGTCTTTAATTATATTCTTTCTGATCTAGAACTACATTTCCTTCACTTGCATTGCCAGTTAGTTAATTAGTTTGACGAGGTTGTGTGATAACAGAGATGTTCTCTTTTATGATACCTATTCTTGAACTACCTTACCTTGACAAAGCTGAGAACTCGGTAGCCCTGCTCTCAGTGCTCACCAATTCCGCTCCCTTCGTTCAGCTGAACAAAGTCTACTCTAAGTCCCTTTGCTTGTACTTCCACTATGCAGAACCGTGTCTTCTCGGTGGTAGGACCCTCGACCTGGAATGGCCTCCCCTTGACCCTCTGCTCCATTTCCATAACTCTCCTTCTCAGGCATTTCTCTCTCATCTCAGTTTTATTTGGACGTGCCGAGGTTTGTAGCTGAGTATTAGTCGTCTGAAGAGTCGCTATACAAATTCATTTGATGAATGAATAAATGAGATGGTCATTGTGAAGTGACCTTAAGCAATGAATAAGTGAGATTGTCATTGTGAAGTGACCTTAAGCAATGAATAAATGAGATGGTCATTGTGAAGTCACCTTAAGCAAGTCCTTTAGTTACAGATGTTTAGTGCGGTCAATTGTAGCTTGTAGAGGTGCTACATAAATATAAGAGAATGTATGAATACATTAAATGCTTTAACCTGTAAAGATTTTAGTCTGTTTTTTGAAAATACTCTAGCATTTGTCAATTGTTCTGGCATCTAGTGAACATTTGCCTGCACCATGTTTGCAACCCTTTTGCACATCATAAAAATGCACCAAGTAAAAAATATGAAATGAATAAAGTTCATGAAAGTTGTGTGAACTTCTGGTGTCCATTCAGTTGTACTCTCATAATCTTTTTCATGTGTTATTTTCATGTACACCGAAATGAGCAAGACAAGAACAAGAACAAGGGAGGACAGAACTAGAAACTTGTCAGATCCTTTCGAAACACAAGCAAAAGGCAGAAGTAAAGAACAGCAATAACTGACTGCAGCCAGTTTCTGTTGCCCACGTAACCTATTTAGAATAGCTGACCTACTAACAAATCCTATTTTATACTCCACCTCAGAGGAACATGTAGGAGTAATTGAATAAACTGCTTCTGTAATTCACTTGAGAAATATTTGACAGATATTGACGCTTTAACAACCAGTGTAAAGAGTCGTAAACAGGCGACAATACAGAGTCGTAAACAGGCAACAATACAGAGTCGTAAACAGGCGACAAAACAGAGTCGTAAACAGGCGACAATACAGAGTCGTAAACAGGCGACAATACAGTCGTAAACCGGCGACAATACAGAGTCGTAAACAGGCGACAATACAGTCGTAAACAGGTGACAATACAGAGTCGTAAACAGGCGACAATACAGAGTTGTAAACAGGCGACAATACAGAGTCGTAAACAGGCGACAATACAGAGTCATAAACAGGCTAACAAAGCATGTCATAATTAGAAATTTACTTTGTGTAGACGGTATGTACATTATGGCGAGACCTCTCCCCCATACACAAAATCGATTAAGTCTTGTGACCCCTCCGTGCATACGTCTCAATCACATGGAAAGGTCCTTACATATTTCACTTGTCAAAGCCAACATGGGATCAGCCCATCATGAACTGCGTTATTGATGCAGGTATTTAAGGCACACGCTGTACAGAAAAATGTCAACAATATTTCGATGTGGTCGTGTAAAAACTGCAAAGCTGCTCTTCTGATTCTCTTCACTTATTTGAAAGAAAGGTTATTTCCTTTTGTATAATTATGTAGGTGAGAGGGAGGAAGTTAAGTTACTTTGGTCACATCATGAGGAAGGGAAACTGTCTGGAAAAGGATGCACAAAAGGATGTTGGTCAAAGTTGGCCAACAAATGAAACAAGCAGACACCATCAGGTAGTCTCGTCTTTCTTTCGTCTCAAAACCTGCCTTTTATCTCGGGGGTTGCACGCACTGGGAGTGCTTCTGAAAGACTATTGCTGCAAGAAGCGCTTTATAAATGGTCAGATACAATACAATGCCTGATAGTTTTAAGCATTGCCACAAGATAGCATTGCGTGCACAGGCTGGTGCACGTTGATGAATTAAATAAAGCACAGTGTACGAAACTACACCGAGTACTTTATTCGACTCTTTGCATAGGCGTTTTCATCTTTTTCAGAAACAAAATTAAAAAGACATCTGAATGCTGTTTAAATTTTAATTGATACAAGTACAGCAACAGGTATTTCTACAAAAATCACTGTTCATATCTGAAATTGTCAATTGAAAACCACAACATACAGCAATCCGGCAGGTCCAGTCAGTTGTAAATAAGGAAGGCTTCGCAACACGCAGTGATGCCAACTACGTTTAACGAATCTGATAGCAACAAATGCCGATTGTTCTTTGCCCCATGACTGCTAATCCCTTTCCATAACTATCTACGATTCTACAGACTTGCATCACATTTCAAAGCACCCTCCTTTTTAAAGAATTGTTTCAAGGCAACACTTATACTGTAACTAGTAACTAATTGTTGACTTCATCCAAAAACTGTGCCAACAAATGTAAGATTATACAAAAACACTTCAGTCACTCAGAGGAAAGTCTTTAAATTTATGAAAGTATAAACTACGAGGTTCAAGATTAATAAGCATCGGTGAAAAATATAAAAATGTTTTAAAAAAGTGACAGTGCAAACAACAGAGCTGACTGATGTAATGAGGTCCAAAATAATTAAGGCAACTCATAAAAAACACGTCCCTCCGCTGTTTTTTTTAATCTTTTAAATTCAATTTTAAAGTACTGAGAACTGGAAGAATCGTGAAACGTAGAATAGGCTTAAAGATTATTGCTCTCTAGATTTCATCTTATGGAGAAACAACAGCTTATTTTCTTATACGTCAAACTTTAACATCAGTCATAAAAACAATTTAAACAAATCTCTTTGTGCCATAATCTGGAAGTATGGACAGGACAGAGGAAAAAAGAAATGAAGCAAAGTTATCTGGCATGTGCACAATACTGACAATGAATCGTTCTCCATGGTCCTGTTGACACGACTCTTCAACAGCGTTGCTCATCACGATAAAAAAACAATAGTAATCATAATCTCCAGATTTCTAAGGCCCCACACAAAAGACAAGCATGGGGCACCAGTTTATTCACGAGCACCGCATAGTCTGTAGTCTACCATTGTCAGATTAAAACCTTCCTCGCTTTGCCTACTGAATTATAAAAAAGATGCCTATGTTTCTACCAGGGCTGTACTGGTAAAATTTGAGGTCAGTACACACTACGGTTGCCCGAGACTAGAGCCTAGGCGCATTTTTTGTCTTCGGATTTCTCTGACGACATTTTTTTAGTCATCGAATCTTCTGATGACCTTTTATTACATTCGCCATCAGAGTTTTTGACGACTTTTTGGTCGTAGTACGTTTACGATGGCATAAAACGAACAAATTTGGTCATTTTATTAATTTTATTTATTATATAATCGCTGTCTTCTGCCATCTTCTCGTCAGAATTTTATTCATGACATTATTAAACATCTTTTCTCTTTGTGAGGTCAGTACATGCTCATTTGCGGAACTAAGTACACTAAACCCAAATATTATTTTAGGTGAGTACATGCTGTATACCAGCGTATACCGTCATTTACGGAACCAAGTACACTAAACTCAAATATTTTTTAGGTGAGTACACGCTGTATATCCGTGCATACTCTCGTGTACAGCCCTGGCTTCTACATTTGCAATGGCAAATCAAACAATTAACTAGTAACACCTATCAATGCCAACAAAGGGAAATGCTGCTGATAATTATTGTACATTATAACATGCTGTCGAAACATGCAGCAAACACGCAATTAAAAAACGCATTGAAGAACAAAATGGCTAAGGCACATGAACCATTCAAACGTTAAATTTGCCCAAACTTTATAGCTTCCACACTCTTCAAAGCTATTCATTTCTTGCAAAACACACATTCACGGCAGACAATTAGTAGCCAACTCAGACCATAGGGAATGGAAGTAAAAGGTTTGAAAGTCGTTATTCCGCATATTATATGTCACCAATTCAGTTTTTTTACCTATACAGTCAAAGCAAATTTTCAAATTCGGCATTTGTCAAGAGGACAAAAAGATCAAGCGTGCACTAAAATGTATGCTAAACCTATGCAGCCCATCATTAAAAGGTAAAAACCAAATGCTTACCTTGGCTACCATCGCTAAGAAATTTCTTATGCAAACGTATCTAACTCAGACAAGCATAAAACCGGTAAAACTTTTAAGTAATAGTAATGATGGAAATAGTAGCAAACGTTTGTATCAATGATTGTTAAATATCTGTACCAACATTTCCTAAAAAACCAGAAATACCTCATGAATGACAGAATTACAATACAAATCTTGTCATACCAAAAAACTAGAACATCTGGAACATTTCCATCTAGATGCTTGATGTACCAACGAGAAGAAATAAATGGTCCAAACCAAATGGACATTTTCACATAGCTTTTTAATATCAGAAGAGATTATGTAATCGAAAGATATAACATTAACAATAATAATAAATAATAATAATGGGTTACGGATGGGTTACCCATGAGAAGCTTCCTTTCTGTATCAACGTATCTCCTTAACAATACGTTTTAACGCGATCGCGTTCCAAGGCACTTTCACTAATCAAGACAGCAACGATTAAGGTCATTCTGGACTAGTTTTTAAACAGTAGTTAGTAATGAAGACCCTGAGGGATCTTAAATACCTTGGGGCATAAATTTTAGTAATAATAATAACAATAAAGAACAATAATAATTTAGTAATAATCCAATGTTTCAATGTCACTGAATTCCAAGGCACAGTTGCTCAGCCGGATCTTGATTAGTTCTAGCCGTCCCAGAACAAATCTCTAAGTCTCCAGATAAATTTTTTTATCTGAGCTACATTGGGTAAAAAATAAAAATAAACCTAAAAGTTTATAATAATAATAAAATTGATCTGTAAAAACTAAATCGAAACCTAAACCTAACATTCCAGTTATAATAAAAATAATAATAATAATCAAAAATAATAATAATAATAATAAAGATGATGTCTCTCACTGGCATTGGGACCTTAATGATGATAACAATAATGACAAAAACTGCTAATGAACTGGAATTCTCCGGTGATAAAACACACACAAGCAGTGCAGCAGGATGATTCTAGGACTAAGGACATGAAACATTTTAATACCGGTTACAGAATACACAATGTTACAATATAATAATTATCATCATAATAACATGCAATAGTTACATGGGCACTAATTAAAAACGTCAAATAGTCATTTTCACGATCATTCAACAGTAACAATTCATTGCACATGTAGCGTTTGTTTAGTCTGCTCTTCAGTCTTTACTACTTCAACAAACTACGAAGAATCATATCACACGTAGCAGCCTGCAAGTATCTTGTGATACCGTGCGCCGATAAATGTCTCCACTGCTCTAAACCAAATACACACAAACGTTAACATCTACTCTATATGATGCAGATTTGTCAGTGAGTTGCACACACAAGTAAGCAATTCGGTTCATTATCATCACTCTGGCTGAATTGAAAATTAATCCTGCACATGTAACCATGTGTCACGTTCACACCACTGGAAAGAAGCAATAAACCCTTAAGCAAAAAAATTACGGCGATTATGTAAGAGAAGAAATTTGATTTCAATTTGCATTTCAGGTTAAGTCGTCATATCTGCCAAAATAAATATTACAGAATTCCAACTAAACATTCGGATATTGAATATTTCCTCTTAGGAATATACATATATAAAAATATCTATTTACAAACGCTTACACTTTATATGAACAGACAACGACGACGTTACTGTACAAGTTGTCATTAGTATTAATAGCAAGATTCAGTACACTGGTTAGCAGAAAGCGACTCTAACAAAAAAAATTGCAGTTTAAACAAATCTGCAGAGGACAAATCAGGATTCAGTCCATTCCAACGTCAACCTTGACCAGACTACAAGGATCTCTTTCTCTCTCTATGTCTCTGTCTTTCTCTCTCATGGACAACTGAGACTCCACGCAACAACATCTGAACTCATCAACTTGAAGTCTGACACATCACATCACCAAACGGGAAATAAAGAAGCCACCTGGCGCTTAGTCGATGAACAGACAGTGCCAAGGCAGCACCAGATGCAGCACCAGCCGCCCATCCAGTAGAAACCAGATCGGTGTACGACTGACGAAGGCAAAAACACCAATTTCCTGCTCTACTAAGTAAATCACTTTCCTTCCATTTCGCTCTCGTCTGTCGGCTCTTCAATCCTCAGCAATTCAAACGCTTGGTTGCTGTTGTTAGATCCTCCTAACAAAGACTCGTCATAGTTAGGATGAAATGACATAGAGGTAGAGTCAGTAAGTTCCGAGGCAGCAGCAGCTGCAGCAGCTGCAGTGTCATTGCCGCTGGTCATGACTGGAACATTCGAAGACATTGTTGTGAAGAATGCCATCTTCTTTCTGCACAAAAAAACAAGACGGTTAGAATTTAAACTCAAAATCAACACCATGTTCTGCCATAACACACAACAAATCCACGCACAATTTCGTGAATATCAACGACCACACAGTATCGTAAGAGGATTTTGCAATTCATTCATCCATTCGTTCCAAGAATATTACATAGACCCTCTTCAAGATATCTACTCAGAGTCACCCTGTGCATGCCTGTAATAAATATGATGCAGTGTCATTTCAACAAATAAATTCATCAATCAGCAACAATTTGCAAAGCTAATAAAAAATAATCCCACCATGCTGAGGTGGCTGCAAGGGCAAAGGACGTGTGTACTGTTCAAAAGAAACCTAGTTTTCATCCCACGTATTTTATACGGACGAGAAGAAAAATCCTCCTCTTTATATGCCTATAACTAACACTGAATGACGGTTACTTAATATGACTTTTTCAATACTTTTTCTATATTATTTTCTCTTCATGTACCCATGTGCGGTGTGTCACTTGGTTTTATCATTAAATGAATATATATATAGTTGTCCTACCTAAAATAGTGTTCATCGTTGTGCTCCTTGTGTTGATTGGTTGTCTGCAGTTTCTGCACTTCTCGTTTCGCCTTTCGCATTCTGCGCTGCGTCAATTCGTCCACGTTCGACACGTTGTGCTTTCGCTCGTGACGAGGGAGCATGTTGTCGGTGAGCGACAGAAACTGCTGTAGTTGCTCGTTTTCCATCAGCCACTCGGGTTCACTCTCACCTACGACAAAAAAAAATACAAATCAGATAGAACCTGGGACCAATCTCAAAGGGATATGGAGCCGCAACCTGTCAACCAATCACGGTTTTTGTGTGTGCAGTTCTACGTTAAAAAGTGCTGCTCTAAATGAATTTGTGCTGCTGTACAAAGCATTTTTGTGCAGTTAACCCTTTATCGGTTCATTTTTAAATTTTAAGCCCGTTTTCAGCGAATATTCTCGGGGCAAACGCGTAAAAGATTAAAAACAGCTGAATAATTCCATCCATTGTCCAATGACATCGAATTTGGAATAATTTAACATGGATGATGGAAAAGAGAGGTTCTGAAAATTGTTTAAAAGAAGCTTTGCAGCCAATCAGAGATCACGATCATCTTTTTTGATGCGTTGTGATGTACATGATCATCTATCTGGGTGCTCAACAGTTCTCTTGAATAAATTCATTATTTTTTCACTACGACAGTCACCCAGAAAACAAACGTGACCAGCCATTTATCCTGCAAAAGTCCTGGATGTAGCCACAGGCATAATCTAGGTCAATGACCCAGTTGCCGTTAGCTTCATGGCCTGTCCATAATGATAGTCTCGGATAGAACTGCTAACAAATGATTGCAACTCAGAGAACAGAACCGCCCAGAACATCAACATTGAAACAAGAGCCAAATTTCCAGATTTTCTGACCAAAATCATGCATTAAAAAAACCCATAAAATTGCATATTTTTGCAATAATAATACATTGGTTAAGTTCGCTGTCAACAAAGTCATGGTGCTGTGAAGTTCCATCAGGTTGGCAAATGTTTTTACCTAGATTCCTTCCTTCATTCATTCATTCATTATACGATCTTATATAGCTCTCCTTCAAGAAAACTACTCAGAGGCGCTCCCAGTCAAGCCACGACGAAAGACTGGAGAGATTTATGAAACAAAGTTTGATTGGTCAGATGTAATAAATGCAGTTTCGAAGGATGGAGGTCATTCCAGATGAACGGCCCTACTACAAAGAAACCTCGACGTATGCACAGTCCAACTTTTAACAGTTCATACATAACAACTCCGCCACTGGTTGCACTCTGCCAGAGCCAGTCCCAAGCGTGGATAAAGGAGGAGGGCGTCGCTAATGGTCTTTGTTATCACACAGTGACGTTAAACTGAAAAACCACCATCATACATAAAAGGCACTTTCAATAAAACCCATGGATTCTAAGAGTTCACGCAAAATTAGTCCAGATTTACGCTACATACCTTTTTCCTTCGACTCCTGCAACTTCTGCTTAAGTTCTTTAAGCGATTGAATTTCATCGCTGAGACGAGTCAACCGCAAGCGATACGCCTGAAGGTCGATCTCAAGGTCAATGGAAGTACGGTTCTTTGTCTTATCAGATGGCATCGCGGGCTTTGACAAACTCAGAGTTGACTAAAATGAGAAGAGCACTAATTAATTGCTATGGTCATCCCTAGCAATATGGACGTAATGAGTTGATATGCAACCCATCAGAGCCTCTACTCAAGTAACTAATTGTGCATGAAATCATATAAACACACACGCACACACCTATGCGTGTGCACACACACACTTATGCACATTCAATTCAATTCACTTTATTACAACCAGAAAACAACATAACAGCAAAGGTAGAAAATATACATGTACATGCATTGGCTACAAATGGGGGCCCTAAAGGTATGGACATCCCGCTGGGGAGGGTCACCCAAGTAAAAATTCCAAGAAAAAATCATACAAGATAAATAATTCACACACACACACACACTTAGATTCCACAAAGAAAAATTTCATAGTGACTAAACAGCAGACAAATAAGACAAATAAATGATGACAATGACACAAAATTTTCTATTCAGCATGGCACCAGTATTAAAATCAATCGAACAATCAATAATAGTATAATGCCATTTGAAATTAAATCTGAAGCATAAACGTTGGCTGACCTTCTTCAGTCTGACGCTTTGCCGTTCAGCCGCATGTCGTTCAAAGTGGCTCCGGCGATTTCGTACGGAACTGTCACTGCCACTGCGACTCAGCTACAAGCCAAAACGAAAAGTTCTTAGAGACAACAGGAGAGAGAAGACACAGCCTGATACAGAAACGCAAGTCATTCTGATGTAAAAATACTTTACAACTAGCTGAAAAACTGTATCTAGTGAAACACAAAAAGCTTTACTTCTCACTAATGACCTGAATATAGCAAAAAAGCTCTCTACTGGAGTTTTATCTCTGTCTCTCATTCTACCTAAACCACAGATAACTTCTTACTGCATCCCAAAGTAATCTGCTTATATACCAACAGCCAGTTCACTTTAATGGCATACACAGAAGAGGATGCCTATCAACCCAAGGCATGAGGTCCTTGTCATTGTGGGGCATGATGGTGTAGGGGTAAGCTCAGTGCCTTGGAGCTGGAAGGTTGCAGATTCAAATCCACCTCAAGCTACTGCGTTAGGGACCCTGAGCAAGTCCTTCTTTTGCAATTGCTCATGCACTTGGGTGTGAAACTCTGATTCAGTGTCCGTGCTGCAATCCGAAGCGCCTCTGAGTAAAAATCTCAAAGAGGCGCTATAACAAGTGCTCATATATAAATCGTTCTTTATTCGTGAAAAAATCATTCCGTTAGAATGTGGCATTTATGGTCGGACCTTGAGTGTTTATGATAAGTTTCTAGTAAAGTGGTACTGTGTGTGTGTAAGTGTGTGTGTCTTTGCTCATTGACAATTCTAGTCATCGCACCCCTAAGACACCATAAAGGCCAACCCCCGGCACAAAATACTGTACAAACTATGACTAAAACTACAATTACACAGACATTTTCTAAACTCTGAAGCACGCACACATACAGACAGCACCCATCGTCTTGTATATGTCATTATTCATCAAGAAAACCACAGGAGAGTGGCATAATCATCAGACCTTGCATCCAAGCTCTTCGTCCGTCACTCCCGCCGCTGTCGGCGAGAACGTCTGCCACCGTCGGATCGTACTGCCACGATTCATGTCATGTGACTGTCTCGACAGCTGATCTGCCGACATCGTCTGACTGTTGCTGTTGCTAGTGTCCGTGTTTGTCTCCTTGTCGCACTTGACGGCAGACTGCATGGCGGATTGACCGCCACCGATCGACATTGCGTAGTCGTAGTCAAACACCGTGCCTTGGAACGCTGCTGCTGCGGGTGGATTAAGGAGGGCGTCTTTAAGGCCGCTCATCATCACGCTCTCCTGGTTCAGTCGGTACATCTCGGCCTTCAGATGCTGAAACGGAATTCACATCGTACAGAAAATTAATTCAATACTTACAAATTGCATGTTTGTATGCGCATTTGTTATAGCGATCCTTCATGAGAACTACTCAGAAGCGCTCCTGACTACAGCATGGACACTGAATCGGAGTTTCACGCCGAAGCGCTGAGCAATTGCATTGCAAGTGAAGGACTTGCCCAAGGTCCTTACAAAGCGGCTTGGGGTAGATTCGAACCTGCAACCCTCTGGCTGCAAGACAACGAACATACACTACACCACCGCGCCCCCAACACATGCTATTGCTGCAGGCAGACTATCAGGCAGTTGCCAGCTTTCTACCATTTGCTCAATACCTTCTCCTTAGACACGACTCGGCTGGGAGCACCTCTGGGCAGATTCTTGAAGGTGCTCCATAAATTTCTAGAATGAGCAAATCAGTATTATTATTATAACAATTATTGTAATATATATTATTTATTAAATTTGTAAGGAGCCCACGGTCACCCTGAAAACATGAATCTGAGGCATGGATAGTCAGCTGCCCAAGGAAGATGTATTTAGGTATTTAGGGATCCATGTGCTTGAAAGCAAAGGCAAAATAGCGAGCTCTGAGATGCTATTTGAAGGAAGGACATGAATTTGAGCTCTGATGAGAGAGAGTGGCAGTGGGGGCGAAAGCGGGGGGGCAAACTCATGCACGTTTATAACTGTTCTGAATTGAGGCTCAACTAAAAGATTAAAAGATTCGTATCTTATACTCCATGCACGCATGGAGGATGAATTTTAAGCTGGAAAAGGTGTGTGCTCGTCCTACCTGCATCTGTTCATCGTTGTCCTCGTCCTCATCATCTTCATCATCATCATCTTGACCTTCATCTCCACTTCTCGTCTCTTCATCACCGGCCGTCGCAGAAGCTACGCAGTCAGAACATGAAACACAAAACTATGACAATAGCTCAAATTACTCAATTAAGATATCAACTGTTGTTGATGTACAGTTTCACTTCAACATTCACGATATAATCATAAACAATCTTTATATAAGCATTTTGTTATTCAGAGCAGTTATATACATATATACTTCTCTTCTTTCTTTTCCGTGCTCTGCTAGGCAGGTTCGAATGTTTGACGTCTCCATTCACATATATACACAATATAATATATATATTTATAATACTTCTTAAGATCAACTTTATCCTTAAAGTAAATTTCTTCCAATCAACATCAATAAAATCTCCTGGCTGGAATGATGCACAGTATTCAGTCAGTTGGACCATACAGGTTAATGTATGTGTATTTGCAGTGTAACGTCACTGTGTGGTAACAAAGACCATTAGCGACGCCCTCCTCCTTTATCCAGGCTTGGGACTGGCACTGATGCAGTTTAATGCGTCAGTGCTATTATGGCCATGGTGACTATGAAGGTGAAGGAGGCCAACTGGGACACTGAAAAAAGCGGTGCTTAAAGGCTAGTCCCGAGTCATCAATGGGTATGAGGCGTTAGCGACTTCATTCTCTCAGCGTCAGTAGATGAGCGCGAATGACAAGCCCTCTCCCTCGCCATCTCATCTTCTCACCAACACTCAGTTGGTGAGACTGCCATTGCATCAACATAACATATCTATAGAGAAATTTTCTTAAGGGGCATACTTAACATTTATTTCTCGCATTTGATTATAGCGCCCCTTCAAGCTCTCTTTTCAGAAGCGTTCCTCACAACAGCGTGGACATTGCATCGGAGTTTCACGACGAAGCGCAAGAGCAATTGCAAGTGAAGGACAATTGCAAGTGAAGGACAATTGCAAGTGAAGGACAATTGCAAGTGAAGGACTTGCTCAAGGTCCATATGTAGTGATTTGAGGTGGATTCGAAAACGTAACTGACCATGGTTACGCGTGAGAGTAGAAGTCTGTGACGAGATGACAGTTGACTCATCGCTGCTTTCCTCTTTGACTGGAAGAACCGACGTAGATGAAGACTCCGACAATCCCTTGTAATATCCAGAAGCAGACCTAACAGAAGAACAACAGAATTCAATTCAATTCAAACTTGTTTATTCAAAGAGAACAACAACTAAACACACAAAATCAGCAAAATGACAAAAAAAACAATGTGCAATTAAGCAAGAAACTATGTTAACTTACAGGCAAGAGAAATTTGCTTCATTTCAGAAACTGAAAGTGCTGCTATATTTTCTCACCAGACGCTAGAAAACGAAGTAGATCGAAGATATCGTTGGTTAATTCTCAGCAGATAAACAACAGAAGACTCGGCAACTGAATCTTAGAAATAAGATCCTCTTCCAAAAATGTAAGTTAATAACAACATGGGAGCATTTATGGAGTGGCTTTACCAGTTCAACCCCTGAAATAAATGTCATCAGAAACTAAAAATTAGAAAAATACGACAACGTCCAACAGAAATCCTCCTGAAACTAAAAATCCCATGAAACTCTTTCCTGGTAATGCCCCTGTACAAAGAAGACTAAAACACTTTCATTTTGGTGTAACCGCTGCACACCCTAAAAATTAAATAAATAATAACAAGTACTACCTAGAACCTTTCTTCAGAGATGACTTTGTTACGTTGCCAATGGCTGATGTTCCAGTCGACGTCTCGTTCTGATCTGACGACTACAAACAGAAGAACAATCACTGAAAACTAGAAGCAGCTGCATGAAAAATATCTCAGCACAACATCTCAATCTGTTGGATCAAGTAACCATGTTGAGAGAGAATTATTGGAGTTCAATAGCAGTCCCGAATGACAAAGTTTTGCATTTATAGGTTGCAAAAACTAATCTGTAACCGTGGTAATCATTGCTAAAAACAATGTGTCTAAACCTTCACCTTACTACTTAGTGTAGTAAATGGTATGGAAAATCTTTATACCCTCGGTCGGTAAAGAGTTACATGGGTGGTTCTAATAAGCAGACCTAAAGTTGTCTCAGTTGGGTATTCCTGCTGCATCGAAACATTACTGCCTACCATGCTGGTCCAACCTCTGCATGGTTGCACTGGGAACAGTAAACAGATGGCATTGGTTTCAAATAGATACTTTTGGAATTTCACATCAAATCTAGAAATCGGTATACAGTATACTTAGTTAACACAGTGCTTCACAAAACAAGAATCATCAAAATGAATTTTTTTTAAACTACCAGACAAAATGCACATCAATGTGGGCCACAGTGCCTTCTCATGTATTGGATCTTCATGCTAGAACAGTCTTCCAATAACAATTCATCATACTGCACCGCAGGTATCTTATGAAACATTTTCAAAGTCACTAGAGGAACCTTCCCCACCTCTAGCAAAAACCACCTATAACTTACGCCCAAAACTGCATCCTTTTGTTCTACCATTTAAAGATGATAGAAATTTTATTCCAAGGGTTCTCTTTGCTGCCAATTAATGACAGACATTAAGTTCACAATATTTTTGCTCTTGTTGATTTTTAATGTGCTTTGATGTGTAACTGGGTGTCACCTGGATTTGTCTCTCTCCTAAATTAAATGAAGATTATTCTTGTTAACCTTTGTTAACTAAAAGTCGCACTTGTTTAGAACTGTCGGGTAGCTAAGCATTAAGCGCATTTGTGACGCAATTGTAAGCCACCATATAAATGTCCATACACATTGTTATACAACTACGCACATACACATGTCAGAACACTTATCAGAAGCACATTCAACATGCGTGATGATGAATTGATAACGTACCATGTAATGACGGAGGTGCATCTGAGAGGCAGATGAATCGGGCTGTGAACTCAGCGAAGAACCGGTGACCTGACCCAGATCGACGTGCATGAAGTTGAGGCTGAGAATGTTGTACCAGTTGCTCGATTTCGTGCTCACGTCAAATGAAGCGAGGCTAATCAGAACGACACCCTGCACAAATCACAACAACATATCGTAAAAACAAACTACGAAATAGCAATCGGGATGAACTAGAAAATAGCAACAGATCACATAAAGAGATTTACTACAAAGCAGCAGCATATTACACAAGAAAAACTATACAACAACAGTTCATACAAGAAAACAACAGATTTTAAAAAACTTAGAGAAACAGACAGACAGCATAAGAGAAACTACAAAACAACAACATATCATAAATGAAAATTCAGTTTAAAAAACCGATAACAAAAGAGAAACTAGAAAAGAACAAGTGCTCAGCATCTTGGATGATCAGAACGAATACACGGCCTCACAAGAAGCCACAAAAAAACTCGTCCAACGTCAACATACACAGCATATTTCTTCAAGGCCGCCGCCGTCAACGCAGCAGAAGTTGACTTGAACCGTCTTAGAGAAGATGTTGTCTTCATCCAGTTGAAACGGAAAGACGTCACCGAAGATCGGATCACTGGAAAACTCTTTCACCTGCGACAGCTGCGGCTGAGAACTGACACTAGATGGCAGCAAGGACACGCGGAAGTATCTAACGAGAAAAGCACATTACCATTCATGAGAAAATAAAACTGCGATCGATATTTGTTTATCAATTCAAACTGACATATTGCACCACAGCTCCCTTTCCCACAGTAGATTGCCTACAGGGTCTGTGGGTTGGTCACTGGTCAGGCAGTGCATTGAGGGACTGGCTCCACTGTGTCTGCAAGAACTCTGTTATTCCACCTTGGGTGTCCGACATCGATAAATCCTTCAATTAACGAACCAAGCTTCTGATTTGATTCTCTGTTCGCAAACTGCTATCCGACAGCGTCGTTCATTCTCTGTCACTGGTCCTACAACCGGAATGGTCTCCCTGTTACACAGCGCTTATTGCCCAAAGGTCATTCCACTCTGTTTCTTAAGAATCTCAAAACTGTCATATTTAGCCGTAGTTGGGCGGGAGCACTTCAGAGTAGTCTACCTTGAAGTGGCGTTGAATAGAATTTCTGATATAATAGTAACACATTGCCTGGCAATTTCAGACAAGAACTTCTCAGCCTATTCTTTCTATCAGTCATAGAGCAATTCAATCAATAATTTGCAGAATTTAGTAAAAACTGTGTGAAAATGCTGCACTAACTCTAAACAAAAGAATCCACCATTCATTGCAAGGTACTTACATCTTAAACAGGATTTCAGAGACACAAAGAACTGCCAGATTCTTCGCACGCTCAACTGTAACCTCCAGCAAAGAAGTTGATTTGACGTACCTACAATGAGATGACGTGATTTAAAGACAATTCAAGACAATGAGATGACGTGATTTAAAGACAATTAAAGACAATGAGATGACGTAATTTAAAGACAATTAAAGACAATGAGATGACGTGATTTAAAGACAATTAAAGACAATGAGATGAGGCAATTTAAAGACAATTCAAGACAATGAGATGACGTGATTTAAAGACAATTCAAGACAATGAGATGACGAAATTTAAAGACAATTGATACAAGACAATGAGATGAGGTAATTTAAAGACAATTAAAGACAATGAGAGACGTAATTTAGAGACAATTCAAGACAATGAGATGACGAAATTTAAAGACAATTCAAGACAATGAGATGACGTGATTTAAAGACAATTCAAGACAATGAGATGACGTAATTTAAAGACAATTAAAGACAATGAGATGAGGCAATTTAAAGACAATTCAAGACAATGAGATGACGTGATTTAAAGACAATTCAAGACAATGAGATGACGTGATTTAAAGACAATTAAAGACAATGAGATGACGTAATTTAAAGACAATTAAAGACAATGAGATGACGTGATTTAAAGACAATTAAAGACAATGAGATGAGGCAATTTAAAGACAATTCAAGACAATGAGATGACGTGATTTAAAGACAATTCAAGACAATGAGATGACGAAATTTAAAGACAATTGATACAAGACAATGAGATGAGGTAATTTAAAGACAATTAAAGACAATGAGAGACGTAATTTAGAGACAATTCAAGACAATGAGATGACGAAATTTAAAGACAATTCAAGACAATGAGATGACGTGATTTAAAGACAATTCAAGACAATGAGATGACGTAATTTAAAGACAATTAAAGACAATGAGATGAGGCAATTTAAAGACAATTCAAGACAATGAGATGACGTGATTTAAAGACAATTCAAGACAATGAGATGACGAAATTTAAAGACAATTGATACAAGACAATGAGATGAGGTAATTTAAAGACAATTCAAGACAATGAGATGACGTGATTTAAAGACAATTCAAGACAATGAGAGACATAATTTAGAGACAATTAAAGACAATGAGATGACGTAATTTAGAGACAATTCAAGACAATGAGATGACGTAATTTAAAGACAATTAAAGACAATGAGATGAGGCAATTTAAAGACAATTCAAGACAATGAGATGACGAAATTTAAAGACAATTGATACAAGACAATGAGATGAGGCAATTTAAAGACAATTAAAGACAATGAGAGACGTAATTTAAAGACAATTCAAGACAATGAGATGACGTAATTTAGAGACAATGAGATGACGTAATTTAAAGACAATTCAAGACAATGAGATGACGAAATTTAAAGACAATTCCACACACGGCAACTAATTAATTTATTGCAACAGCTAATTAAATTCCCTGCATATAACCAGAATGACACTAAAAACCTAATAATTATAGCACAATAATTTAGTTGTATACTACGATCATTGAATTACATATTTCGATTTTTCATGATTGTACGCGCTATAGTCTGTTCTCGTCCTATGTTCCCGCATTGCATTTGCAGGCGGTTCAATAAAGTACATACTTACTTACTTACTTTACACTAATATGAAAAAGCTGAAATTACTTATTTAAGATATATCAGCTGTTGTCAATGGACATTTTCGCCTCAACATTCGCGATATAATTATAAACAATCTTCATTCAGAGCAGTTATCTATCTTCTATGAAAGAGAGAGAGAGAGAGAGAGAGAGAGAGAGAGAGAGAGAGAGAGAGAGAGAGAGAGAGAGAGAGAGACAGACAGACAGACAGACAGACAGACAGACAGACACTGTTAGACAGACAGACGATCACAAGAGACATCACTTAATTACTCTTTAACTTAAAATCAGCAAAACATCAAAGCAAGGAACTGTTTTCATGCAGTGGAAACAAGAAAAAACAAGAAAATTTCATGGTTTATAAAACTTTATATCAGAGTCTAATAAACTGGAGATACGTACTGCAGCTCAATCTGCACCTGCGCTGATTCCAACGGCAAAATTCCCTCAGTTTCTCTTGATCTAGCAAAACATACACAGCACCTTAAACACGAACCACAAAGAGCATCTACAAATATTCAAACAAATGACAGTAGCCTTCGTTTTTGGCCCACAAGTTTTTTAAAAATTTATTGCGTGCAAATTTTCTCCTAGAACAGATGATTTGGCATGAAAATAGGAAAGTCACCGTAAATGATCATTGAGGTCATTATTTTTTTTAATAATTCACCAAATTAAACACGCTACTAAACTCTAATATTGCAGATCTCCTCATCATCGAACTCTTGTTTGAACACATATATCTTTAAAACCCAATATCCTGGCCTCCATCTGAGTGTTGGAAAGTCATCAAACCCTTTCGACAGTGTTATAATATTTCATCAATCACAGTTCCAAGAAAAAGCTTATATTTCAACACTTTAATGACAAAAGCGCACTAATATTGACTGAGGACTGAGTGCAGCTTGTTGCTAAAGTGCTAAACACAGAATAGCGAGCACTTTGACGTGAAACTCCCATGCATTGCCCTCGCTGTAATCGGGAGCGCCCCTGAGTAGAGAGATCTTGAAGGAGCAATTTAGCAAATGCGAGAAATAAACACAAATAATTACATTCTTTAACCTTTCCATAAAGAAGTAAATTCATCGAAATCAGCGATAAACCCGCGAAAGATTGAGCGATAAACGCATCTGAACATACCGATACATATTTGACTCGGAAACTCCGCTGTCCGATCCGCCGGTGATGGAATCGTCGCTCATCGCGGCCGATACACTCTGCGTGTTGCTGCTGTAATAGAGAACGTTGCACACGCCGGAACTGCTCTCACTGATCGGACTCAGAGGAGGATTACTCGTCTTGTCCGTTCTGTCGATCGCACAGTCGTTCAGCGCAGCGCAAAACTGTCGCTGGGTAGCGCTCTCCTCATAGCACAAAGTCTTCTCCAGATCTGCGGACAGTGATAGCGCCGATGGCTGCAAATCAGCAAGGCTGTTGTTGACCGATGGCGGTAGCATGCCGTTCCCGGCTACCGCGTTCCTAGACCCGTATGAGATGCGTTCTTGAGACGCGCCGAGGTTCTGCGACCGTTGTCGCTGCATGTGTTCCTCGTACGACGGCAGAGAACACGTGTCGTACTTCGATGCGAACGAGTCGGTGGAGGAAGCCGCGATCTGCGGAGGATTGTGATCCGGTGGAAGAACACAGCTGACGTTATCACAACTGAGTCGGCCGGGAATGGCGGAAGAGACGGTATCTTCCGGAATCGAACTGCAGCCGTGCTGGTGGAGGAGTCGTTCGACCCGACGATGCAACTCCGGAAGGTTGACCTCGACCAGCATCTGTCCTTGCGTCGAATAAATGTCCGTTAGACTGAGCGCCATAGAATTCTGCGAGCCTCTGCTGCTCGCCGACAGCGAACCCAACGACCCTAGACTAGAACCGCTTGATATGGACGTAGCGCTCAGAGACAATCTGCAAAATACAATCAAATTCTTTCAGTAGACGACTCGTCAAGATTTCGCCATAAATTTCACGCTCACAATTGAAAGATTACCACCTTGAGACAGTTCTGGAAGTGAACCGCCCTAACAAAACTAGATTTAGTTAGGGTTTGAGACATGAAAACACCACACGACACTTTATACAGGTTGCAATGGTCATAAAATTTTATCCAGTTATTGCACACTGAAATTTATTGCTTCACCCTTGCTCTTGCAGAAAAACTCCCATCTGTTTAATCAACTAGTTTGTCGAAAAAGAGGATGGGAAATTACTAAAAACCAGTTTGTCGAAAAAGAGGATGGGAAACAACTAACAACCAATTTGTCGAAAAAGAGGATGGGAAACAACTAACAACCAGTTTGTCGAAAAAGAGGATGGGAAACAACTAACAACCAGTTTGTCGAAAAAGAGGATGGGAAACAACTAACAACCAATTTGTCGAAAAAGAGGATGGGAAACAACTAACAACCAGTTTGTCGAAAAAGAGGATGGGAAACAACTAACAACCAGTTTGTCGGAGATCAGAAATCTATTTTTCTACCATTAATGAGAATGTGTGCACATTTCACCCAGAAATCGACCGGTACAATGATATTTTTGTCGAGCTTTCAAATCCTCCCTTGCTATGCTAAAATTGAACATGCTATACAATATTTGACTGAATACATTTAGATACAGCAATGACCTAATTTACTGATCTCAGAAACTGAAACAATACGTACGTTCTGATTTTAATCTCCAACTGTGTAATTATCTTTGCTGTCTCAGCTAGATTTGCCAGTATCTCACACTTTGCCCGGTTAAGCTCCAACCTGAAATATAACAAGCAAATAAACAACATTGAATCTTCCTTAAAAATTTTAGTGGACGAATGGCAACACCGCAACCATACCTACCATGCCCTGGGTTTAAATTTAGGTAACTGAACTGAAACACAAAGTCTACATGTAGTTGTAACCCTATACTATTGTAGTTTCCTGCCTAGGGTGATGTATCATCAGTATTCTGTTTTCTAGTTAACTTTTCCTCATATAATTTATCATTTCTTTAAAGGAATTATTTCTCGATGATTTTTGTATGCGACACTCCGAGTGTTTGCCTACTTGTATAATAAAGATCACACCTACTTACTTACTCACTACAATTGTCAATGAGTGCTTTCTACCATGACATAAATAAAATGACTGCCAGCCCAGGATTCAGTTGTACTCCCCCGGCCATTGCAATTCACTCAATTCCAGCGCTAACTTCACTTGCTGTCAAATAAACCTGAATTAAAATCTGAATCTGCTGAACACTGAGAAATCTAAAAAATCTCCATAATGATTTTAATTATTTAATCATTTAATTTTAACAATTTAATTATTGAATTATAACAATTTAATTATTTAATTTTAACAATTTAATTATTAAATTTTAACAATTTAATTATTAAATGTAACAATTTAATTATTTGATTTTAACTATTTAATTATTTAATTTTAACAATTTAATTATTTAATTTTAACAATTTAATTATTTAATTTCAACAATTTAATTATTTAATTTCAACAATTTCTACCTGTTGTTCTTGACGGCCATCTGTCGATTCGCTTCGTCGATCTCCGTCTGCAGATCTCGCTCGAGTTCTGGTATCCGCTTCTGGATGTACGTAACGTCGTCCTTTGTACGATGCTTCAGGTTGAGACTACGCAGCTCGCGCAGCAGCTGCTCCTTTTCCTCGATCAGAACCAACCTGAATGAAAACCAAAACATTAATAGATAACACACTCTGGTACGAAGAGTGCACACCACTACCCCGGGTACTCCCTCCCTCAAAGATCCACTCAACCTTCCAATCAGCAGATGCCGTTGTTACATCAGTAGTAGAATGTGATGGGTGCCCTGTTGGTTGACGACCGTAAAATCCTGCAATAACTTGTGATCTTCAGTCATAATACAAATTGCAATCATTCTCTAAAATGTATTGTAATGTAAATCTTCGAGAATTTCTCACGTCCACCAAAACCACGTCAGGGAGCCCAGTTTCCTCACCGGCGCTGCGTTGTCTCTGTGATCAGGCAGATTTGTTCGTTGTTGCCAGTATTTAGATGAAGGTCTTTTTGGCATATTCTGCTGTTCTCTGATATCATTAAGAACAGTTTTCAACAAGTACAGGTATCTGTTTGCTAAGGCTTCTGTCCCACAATTATGCTGTCTGTGAGGCACCTTTGTAGTGGCATGGCCACGTTATGGCACCATATAAATTGTCATATTATTATTATTATTATTATTGTTATTGAGACATGTATCAAGTGTATTTATATCTAAACTTGCCTGTCCCTGTCGGATTCGATCTGCCCTGGTATCAGTTGACCCTCTATGTTTGCAAGATCCATCTGCAGCTGACCCATGCGATTCTTCGCTTCATTGTACTGAAGTCGCAGACGAACCAACTCACCAAATTGATTGCTGGACTACACGGTTTCAAATAATAACACACAGAACACAATCATGTAGACAATCATGTACACAATCATGTATACAATCATGTATACAATCATGTACACATGCAGAGATTGCAGTACAAGTTAAGCCAATAAATCACAATATTATTCAAATGTGATGCTCAAAAACAAAATTAAATTATCCAAACCACAAGATTACATGTATACCATGGTGTAGTTAATCATGCATTACAGATATAAGGAGCATGTGGCCGCTCAATTGCAGTGCCCCAGCTTTGTGTGTGTATGGTTGTAGTGATGGCATCGCTGTGCTATGGCACCGTAAAAACTGCCACAATTATTTTCGGTTATTAATGATAACTATTATTATATTTTTATATTAATTATAATTAATTATTATAACTATTTGTTAATTATTATCATCATTAGTATTCCATCAACTCCGTTGGCTCCGATTGCACTGTACTTAATTGTTCATGATTGCAACAATAGAGTTGAATATACGCAATAAACAATAACTGTCAAAGAATAAAACAAGCTGTTAAAAGGAAAAATCATTGTGTCGAATGCATTCTAAACATTTGCTCAATATCTTTTACATGCACATGAAACGCAGAAATGCTTACCTCTCCCGACAGGTCGGTCTGTGAGGCCGCATTGGTTCTCTCCTGTGGAAGCAGTAAAGTGGAAACGTCTGGAGAAGACCCGGTCCGCAGTCCGGTCCTCAAGACATCCTCCTTTAACCGAGCCACACTCTGAACGAAACCAATACAGGAACGTAAACAAATTATCCGAGAGTATTCTATCTCTGTCCGTGAACAATGAACATGCATGTATTTCAATTTCTTGAAGTTCAAGTCCTTAAAAGTCTTCACAGGTATGCATTGATGTCAATGAAGCAACGTTATACTTAAAAGTTTTGAGATTAAGAGACCTCTCATTTCTAATGATGATTGGAATTCAGTTGGTTTGTGTTTTTAAACTCTACTATAAGACTGTTGTCATTCTGCAAATCCATTTTCTCCGGCTGATGCAATGATGCATAATATCAATTTAATGGAAAACTTTTCATATAACATGTATCTCGATAACGATGGACCTAGAGCCACTGTTTGCTGCTAGTCACAAATGCATTGACATAGGCTTATTAGAGTAATTCGGTTTGATCATGAATATCTTCTTTTGCTTGAGCGGCCTGACCAAGTCTTTTCGTTGTGACCAATTTTGCAATTTCATTTACGATACAAAGAGTTAACATCACACTGACCACTGGTATATGAATGCAAGCTTGTAAGTTTGTCAAATCTAGTCGGCAAACTGCATGGAGCTCTGAGCCTTTTTCTAAACCAACATTTGCTTTCTACATTCTACTTTTCACAGAGCTGGACAAAATTCGGAATCACAACGAACTTATAACACAAATAAATTAATAAACTTCAAAGAAGATGCTTCACTGACCATTAGCAAGTCTTGCTTTTCTTTCTCACCAGTCACGAGGGACTTATTCAACTCGGAAATGTGTCTCATGACAGCCTGGGCTTCCTCAACGTTGAACATGCTCTGATTTTCAACCATCTTATCGTTAACTCTGTTCAACAATCAACGCAAACACACAAACATATGTATACACATAGAAACAAACATATGTATACACATAGAAACTAACATATGTATAGACATAGAAACAAACATATATATACATAGAAACAAACATATATGGTAATGTAATACATTCGCACCAACAGCATTTACTGTCACACCTATTAATCAGTAAAGTAAATTAATTCAATAAATTAATTAGTTCAGTAAATTAATCAGTATAACAGTCAAACCCAATTTACGTACTACTGTAAGTCTTGGCGCAATCGACCACTTGCAGATTACACGTTCAAAATAAGACATTAGACCGAGCACAAGGACTGCAGCTCTTTGACAGCCTTTCACAAAATACCCGCTTTGGAAATGTGTGAAGTTCATTTTACTTGTTAGCGACAGCTCTGAATCGCTGATTGGCTCTATATAAATGCCTGATTACAGTTACACTGTTACAGTTACAAACAACTGTATATTGCTTTCAAAGACAAAGATGGTGGCAATGAAAATGAAGTTGATTTATGGATGGGTTGTGAGCGATGCAGGTTAATGAGATAGCAACTCAGATTACCAACACAATCTGAAATTCATTCATTCTGAGAATCTATATAGCACCTCTTCGAGACACCTACTCAGAGGCACTCCCAGTCCAGTCACAGCAAAAAGGAAGACTTGACGAAATACATAAATCTTGCTGCCGATACCGAGTTATCTGACGAAGTATAACAGCTGAGAATATTACTGTCACACAGAAAAGCTATCTAGAGTCCATATTTTAGCAGTGATTTCCAAAACCTAATCTAAAGACCGGTCTATCTAAAGACTGCCTTTAACAATTCTATGAATTATATACGTTTAATACCACGCCTGTATACCACGTCTATACACCGAAATTCGGATTGAAATTGGTCAAATAAAGAATATTCTAATCCAGCGGTCCCCAACCCGTGGCCCGCGGGCCAAAAGTGGTCCGCCTGGCCTACAAAAATGGCCCGCATAACCTCAATGAATTAAGAAAAATATATGTAAAAATTGACAATTTGGACATGCTAGAAAATATAATTCTTTTCTATTACAAATTATTTTATTTGGACGTTAATAAATCGCATCAAACATTCTATTTTGATTCAATTATAATAATTTTATACGACTTTAGTTAATTAAATTTGATCCTTGTGGCCCCCTAATGTCCTTCAACTAAGAAAAGTGGCCCTCGTGTCCTCCAACTTAGAAAAAGTGGCCCGACAGTCAAAAAAGGTTGGGAACCACTGTTCTAATCTTATCTTATGAATTTCACGCTCTTCATACAACACCCGATGCATTGAAGTCAAATACAACGTAACGCAGGACGAGTGTCAAACTGACTGTCGGAGTGTTTCCAGTCCTTGTTCTGTGTACTGCATCGACGCACGGATCCGTTCCAGT
Organism: Lumbricus terrestris; assembly: GCA_949752735.1. Classification (NCBI taxonomy): domain Eukaryota; kingdom Metazoa; phylum Annelida; class Clitellata; order Crassiclitellata; family Lumbricidae; genus Lumbricus; species Lumbricus terrestris. The sequence continues at coordinate 4,717,981 of OX457052.1, forward strand.
TCATGCTTCAGCCGACCGACTCGGTTCCTTGCGTCCACGATGTCGGCTCGCAGTAAATCCGGATCGTACTTTGTACTGCTACAGCTTGATGTTGAATTAACTACACACAAAAGAAACAGATTCAGAAATGTAAATTCCGCTCAAGATTCAGTTTCTAAATAAATTCCTCGCACTCTGAGTAACAATATGGATTTGTTTTTATGACCACACTAAATGAACTACGTACAAAAGAAACATAAAAAACTGATTTAAAAATAAATCACTTCCTCTTCAGCAATCCAATTTCAAAATAAACAGAATTCTGACACTCTTTACAAGTCCAATGATGCCCATGATGAATATGGATTTGTTTTTAAGACCAAACTGAGGTCTACAGTTCACTACAACCTGCACAGCTACATTAACACATTTATAACTTTGTAGCTCAGTACTAACGGCTTGTTCCGGATGCTTTCCAGTGAGCCAGTTTATCCGTCAGATTCTGAACTTCTTCATTCGCTAACGTCAGTCGTTCATTCTTCACGAAGAAAATCTGTCTCTTCGCCTAAAATAAAATAAATTTGCGAATAATTCACATTAACCAAAGGCAGGTCAGTACTCTAGGTCCAAAAGACACCAGCAAAAACTAGAGCAATACATTTCGCCCACTGTAAGTCACCACTCATTCTAAACCAATATACATAGTTACGTGCGTATGCAAGAACACACCTGGTTATTTATGTAGCTTCTACCAGGAACGTTACATGGCTATCTAACAAAACAAAAGATATGCGACGTTGAAAAACTTTACCACATTTGAGGTCCTAAAAAGTTCTTTGTAACAGTTTAATTGGCTCTTCACTGAGAAGAGAATGAAGTTCAAAATTATGTGGCAATAAATCAGTCAGCACCAAATGGACACACTTCAGGGAGCATTCCAGTCTTGAATCTACCACGTTGACAATCCTTGCATTCTGCTACTTGTAGAGATATGCGAATGACAAGCTTTCACACATCAACATCAAGAGCCCATTGCATCTTTCCATGTGTTGGTGCCTAGTTCTGAAACAATCTTCCACTACGTCTACTCTACATGTCACTGCATTAAACTCTGGTCAGAAACAGATTCCACCGGTCTTAAACTTTCACCAACCGAAACTATACAGGATTTGCCATGCACCATTTACTGCACTTTGGTCGGCAATGCGTTAAAATGCTCTCATGTAGATCAGTTAAAAAGTCATTTTGAGGAATATCATACTGATTTGCATCAAGTATTCACGCTTACCACTAGGAATGTTGTAACACATCCAAATTTGCATGTGTTGAGATGTTAACAGAACATATTGACAATCATCTTTTGCATTTTATAAGTCGTAAACACCTTTGGTAATAACAGGTCATTCGTGAAATGTATTTAAAACTAACAGTTTTCGTGACGACTACGACTCCAATAGCGCAGAAATCATGTTACACTGTTCCCACATGCCAATATTTCGCATGTCACATCCAGTAAGCAAGCAACTGAAGCAAAGTGACTCACCAGCAGATCCTCATTGGCATCGGCTAAGTATTCCCTCAGCATTTCCTCTTGCTCGTCTCGCCATTTCAGTCGAGGATCTTCAATCTGGTTAATTTCTAAACAAACAAACAAACAACAGAATTTTTTACAGACAACATGCGAGTAATAGTTACACGCCTTGCTTATACGTGCACCATTACACATATTTAAGCAACGCTACTATAAAAACTGAATGTGACATACCCAACAAGTTAAGTTCTCATGGAAAAACAATCATGGATCTAAATTCTTCTACTCTGTGTGGGAGTCTTCTGTCTGTCTGTCTCCTCTCTCTCTCCTCTCTCTCTCTCTCCTCCTCTCTCCCTCCATTCTGCCTTCCTTCACAGCGATCACACAAGTCGCAAGGAAATCAACTAGGCATGAAACACTCACACATCGAACACGAAAGAGATGACGATTGTGGATAAAAACAAGCACAATGATTGGAGCTAATAATGCTTTTAAAATGTGGATGGAGTCGTCGGCTGACATAAAAGAAAGGTCCACAAGATTCACCACGATTACACAAAATTTTAACTTATAAATCGTATCAAACTAAATTTCGTTCCAATTTAAGCAAAACTTACGTGTCAAGTGATTAACAAAGTACGTTCCAACTTTCTGATCGCACACCTGCTCCCATCCGTACGGTAACTCATCGCCAAGACAGTCGGCAAAACTCGTCGGCTTCGTTAGTCTAAATAAAAACAAAAAAATTAGTCTATTCTGACAAATCAACCGTAAACCAAAGTGGACAGAACACAAAACTACCAGGTATACACTGTATAATTAATATCAATAGCACACCTTGAGCATATTGGGTGGATCTTTGAAATTGGTCAACCAGAAAGGGTCAGGTCCTGCTAGCCCTGGGTAAACCCAAACAAAGATTGTAAGCCAGGATGGAGAGACCAGAAAAATTTGAACAGTAGAAAAGACAATAGAAAAAGACAAAGAAAAAGACAAGAGAAAACAGTTCAAACAATGAATTACACCTAAGATCACAGAGAAAACACAAGTTCATCAAAACGAATTGAACAAATGCAGTGGCCTAGAAACATGCAAGTCCACACCCTGCATCTAGCTCAAATGGACAGAGCCCAATCAAGTGAAGGCAGTCTGTAAGAGAAAGCCATTGGAAATTGAACCCAGTTTCATATTTTACTATTAGGATATCAAGTGCTTTGACACATGCATTCCTACACATCTTCTTGACATTACTATACATAAGGAAACGATGTATTTAGAAATTCAAACCAGTAACCATCTGAGATGGTTAGACAACAGATTTATCAATATCAGATGACAAGCAAATACAAACCACTGGAAAAATTTTGTCCAATGCTTCAGTGCATATTGGCAATTTCTAACCCAGGTTGCCACATAACCAAATTACAAACTGACCAACAAGAGTCTATAGATTTAAACTGCAAAGATTAGGGCCATGATCTCTATGGAAATTCAGTGAGCTCTTTTAACTTCACGGTCCTCAAGACTTTATCATGAACCATCAGTAGTTCTAACCCATGGATCACAACCATAGTATAATATGTATGGAAATAACCTTAGATAACAGTCAGCTGCTAGCCACAGTGACTGATCAAATGCTTTAAATACTCAAAGGTTTTAAAATAACCTGTCACCAATGATAACAGTGCGGCAGAGGTAACATGCTAAGTACTACAAACGAAAAAACTGTCTAAAGTGGATGCATAGCAGTGCCAGCATGAAACATCTGAACGGTACACACACACGCATGCACACACACACACACAGACACACACACATGCATGCTAGGGAACTATTTCAAGTGCCCAAACTACCAGTGTAATAACCTACCAGTGTTTATCCTGGTCAAACTGATATAAAGGGACTAGCAGTTTTAATAACAAAAGCAACCACTTGAAATACCGTAGATTGATCCATGCAAAATAAAACACTTCACCCTAACCGAAATTTAGGGCCAAAACATGAAAGGATACACAATTAACACGTCCATCATTCAGCACTCAAGCACATCTACACCACAACCACAGCACTTCCTAAATTATGCCAAGATTGATTCCAATTTAGGCTTGATAGGCATCCTTCCTAATATTAAGATCCACTTTGGTGTAGGAAAAAATCATCTAGCATTCAAAGCAATAAACAAACTGCTCTCATAACACTATGCAATTATTTACTCTGGACACTGTCCTAATTTGTTGAATAGCCAAGCACTTCTTAGGTGGCATCAACTGTGGCCCAGTTTACCAAGAACCATCGTCAGTGAAAATGTGTAACAACAAATGGCTGCGTCATCTTACATGTAAGGCGAAAATACAGAAATATGTACATCAACAAGTCAATGTCAGGAAAACCAGTCCTTACGAATTACATAAAAATGTCAACTACACAAATTAAGAATTTGTCACTAATTAAGATATCAAAGTGCAGCAACATAAGAAACATCAATGCTAAAATTAATGACTCACTCAACTGCACGTACCTTTAAGTCAATCACACTCAACATTTAAAGCATACAGAAATTCAAACAAAAGCATATTTAATGCCAGACAAAAATACTAAAAGATGCACAGGAGCACATGTTATAAATTATATGAAATTGCATCATACAGAAAGTTTTAAAAAATTAGAAACCAGTCAATTCAGAGGAGCTAAGCAGTTAGAATGCCTATTCACATCATCATGACCAAGTCACGGATGCATATTACGTTCCCTGTAATCATGATAACTGGTCAATTATACCCATACATGTATCTCATAATCTATTTGACCCGCTCAATTTTTCTGTTGCATCAATTATAGTGCCTGCAGAGCTTTTTTATAACATAATTTTTATAATACTGTTATTCATGAATGCAGAGCTATATTAGCAATTAAATTTTTCTTTTAATCATTGATCATGACAACTATTAATGGGTATGCATTTACGAAGCAACTTCAATGGACAATTGATGAAATATTTACAAAATATTGTAAAAGATTTCATTCCAAACTTTATAAGTTCATAGGCAGCGATTTCTTATTTGACTGTAGGAGAGATAGTTTAACGGCAGGGTTGACAATCTCAATAGCATGGCTGCATTTATCCAATCACTTTATGTTAGGAAGAAAACAAACAAGATACACAATTATGTATGTATCTAAATTGTCACATTTGCACTAACAATAGTACTAACTATAATATTGCTTGACAAACACTTGTTCCCAACTTTATCAAACACTAATCCAACATTACAGTACTTGCATATTCAAACGTTGTGTAAATTATCCATTTATCATTAAGGCAAAAGGTTTTATTAAAATACAGAATGTCTATGTGTTTAAATAATCGGAGTATGCATATTCCATGTGCCGCTGTGCGCGTGTGTGTGTGCGCGCATGTATGCAAAACAGGGGATGAAACACAGAAAAAAGAATAGAAAACACCACAATTTGAGATGAAATGCTATATACAGAAGTTTCCTCTGCATCAGGTAACAACAAAAGAATACAAAGCTGAATTGCTTGATAGAACACAAACCATCATGCAACAAATAATGAAAAGTAAACAATTTCTCCCTACACATTTGCAGGATGGATATTAAAGCCGGATGATGTCAGGGATGTTGTAATATGAATGTGCACAAGTTTGGATTATTCAAACAGGACACAAGCCAGTGAGAAAATCTAGTGAAGAATGCAGAAACTAATTAGGAAAAAAAAGAAGCGTCCAAAGTTTTTTTTTTACACCATCCTGGACATCATCCGCTTCAACTCCGCCAAAGGTTACGCTTAGGGTTAGTCAGTGCCTGTCCAAAGCCAGGCTAAAGGAAGAGGGTTCTGCAGTGGGTTTGCATCCCACTCAGGCAAAACAACTTTAGCAACAGAAACAATGCAACGTTGCCTGATGTGCAGTCCTGCACCACGAGAAGGACAAAAATACTAAGATAAGATAACGTTTCTCTGGTGATATAATATGTGTTATCAGACACCGTTTCGAACAGCATATTCTCACGTAATTAACTGCGGACCTTCCTGGATGTCAAGTACCACATAATGACCTCCCTGGATGTCAAGTACCACATAACGAGCATTGTTTGAGGAGTTGACAGTGTAACCAATCCTACCAATCCCACACAGCATGCTTGCAAGAGACTTATCTAAATCCACGCAGTTCTCAACTTTAGACAGAAGAATAGTTTACAGCGCAAGAAACGTCCGATATCACCAAGAAACATCCGATATCACAACAATTCTGAGCTGTGACAGTGCAGAGGAGGTCGCAGGAGGTCCGTGGAGTGTCCGGTAGAATTCTACTACAGTGTCATCAAGAATTCAACTAATCTCCACAAGCAGGATAAAGCACTTCAGATATATTGGCACAAGTTGTTACAAGTGTGTCCTAGAGTAGGCAAAGCAATTGAACAGCAGCCTATGGTGCACTTTGCCAGCCATCTGATTTCCTTTGAGTAAATTATGCAGACACCAATTTCAGTACTTATTTATCTATCTATTTAAAGCACATGCCATAAAAGAAATGAAAATCTGTCCTTGGGGCCAGTATTTTATAACAATGAACTTCGGCATGCACTTAAATTCAGTTCTTATTCCCCAGACAAATAATAATTATTCAAGGAAGTCATCTGCCTGATCGTCTTTGTTTACACATACCTATAAATGATGAACTGCTCTTTGTGGAAGAGCTATTTTTGGTGACTGGACAAACTTCTGGACTCACGTAGATTCAAACTCTTTACCTGTGTTTATGCACTCTTCTCAGTTTCTAGCATTATTCTGATCTCAACTGTAACCTTATCATTTCCAAAGTTCTGCCAATCCACTATAAGCTGTCTGTCTGTCTCTGTGTCTGTCTGTCTATTTGCCTGTCTGTCTGTCTGTCTCTCTTGGACCAATCTCCTGGACACTGGTCTGATAATGACTTCATTTTGGTGTTACACCAATTGATACCTTGGACATTTAATAGAGAACAACGGAAGTTACTCAATACAACAAATATTTTCCTAATCTAATTTGTAATCTGATCTGAACACTCTGAGATCACCATTTCACAAGCACCACCAATTTGATCAGATATATCTCAAAGTGCCAATACAAATCCTTCGGATTGCAATTCATGTTAGTAGGACATTTGCTAATCAAAAGTTTTAAACAATGAGAAAACATACACCATCACTTGCTGGCAGGATTGCCATTGTCTTTGACCGACTCTCATAAAAAAGACCAACGCAAATAGACCGATGCAAGACCACCCTGCTCTTGCAATGTGATTGGCAGTTAGCATTTGTTATTACTACTGCATAGCAGGTAAATCAAATAATAAAAACATCTTTGAAATTTATATGTCTGTCTCGCATGCAGCCACAGTGGTACCAAATTACAAACTTGTATCAACAAGGGGCACAGGTAATATCCATGGCAAGATAACTTGTGCACTGATTTATAACATTTAAAAATCAATTATAAGAAATGTTAATTGAATCAATGCAGCCTGGAACGAGTGCATTAATAATGGAACCATTTACACTCAAGCCAAGCAAGTTGACATAATGTTCACTTGCTAACGTTAACTAAACTAGCCATTCACATAACATCATGAATATGCAACCAAAACATAGTCAGAATTTCTTAGGTGTGTCTCACACTAACTAACACCTCAATGTGATAGTAAAATTGAATGTTCAAAAACATATACTACAAACTTAATAACAACACCTCTACAACAAAGCAATGCATGGACACAATGGATAAATAATAACATCATCTGCTTCTTATTGTGCCAAAGCAAACTGAAAACAACTAGTATCGTATAATGTCATCAATAGCGTTCAAAATGAGTAAACAACGATGAAAGTACATCAATACATCATCCACCAGTGTAAAGCATCAAACCCATGTTTTAACAACAGCGTCAGTAAATACGAGTCCTGCATAAATATTTAAGTAACAGATATTTGCCAAACTGGGTGGCAGTAACAATTTAATAGATTGAGTATGCAAAAGTTTAGCCACAACTTTCAATAAACTACAATGACCTCAATAGATTATGTGTAATGGAAATGGTAACGATTCATTCATTCATTCATTCCGAAAACTTATATAGCGCCCCTTCAAGAAGCCTACTCAGAGGCGCTCCAAGCCCAGCCACAGCTAAAAAGATAGGTCTTGAGCAACTGGTAGAAAGCAGGCAAATTATTCCGAGGTAGTAAGCGTAGTGCAAGCGGGAGCCCATTCCATGTGGACGGGCCAACAACCGAGAAGGCTCGACGCTGTCTGGTAGATTGTAGAAGTCTCACATTGGGAGCCCTCTGACTAGGTTGTAACTTGAGAGGCGCTTTAGAAGTTGTTAGACACGACACAATATGATAGATACAATGATATCTACTGTTCTTCATAATATAGAACATAATATATTCAATCAATCAATCATAATTTATATAGCACCCCTTCAAGGTATCTACTCGGAGGCGCTCCCGACCGAGATCAAGTGAAAAAAACAGTCTTCAACAGTTTGTGAAATTGAGAACAGCTTGGGAGGTGTCGCTTAGTGACTAGTCAAGGGAAGTCCATTCCAGGTTGTTGGATTTGTTGATTGCGAGATGCAAGAAGAAAACAGATACACACTGTTACACAGTTCTGCTGCTGTTATAATTATCTTACATCCATGGAGAGAATAAAAGAGGATGTTTCATCGTGCCAACAACATAAATGAATCAAGCAGTTTACCAAGAACTCAACATTCCACCACTGACTGCCTTATACCGATGCGGAGCCGTCCTTTCATGCCTCAGGCCGCGTCTGTCTAGCAAATGAACATTGCAGGATGTAGTTTCACTTACAAAACAACTTATGCTTAATCCGTTGTCTTCCATGATCGCAGCACTATAGAAGTCTCCAGAATAAATTTCAGACAACCATCATTGTGAAAACACTTCGGGCACATTCCAACATTTAACAGTTTTTCAACACCTGTTTTCAACTAAACAGCTAGGTAACAACGTTACCCCTGAATGTAATGACCTAATTTCAACACATCCTCAGTACCTCAGAGTAGCTTCATACGGATTAAAGTGGGGTAGGGAAAGCGGGTAACAATGCATTGTTATGGCTCATCCGCGTATTTAAACACTGCAGAGCAAAAAAACTATCTTGTGCACCCTGAATCTGCCGTCAGTTTGGTGTTATGTACAACGCAGAATGGCTTCCAATCGAATCCTTTCCTTGTTACTTATTGACAAGAATATTAAAAAAATGAGTTACATACCGATCTCGGGGGTCTACCCAAGTAGTCTGCTGTGCGTTGTGATCTATGAAGAACGGCTTTCCGTCGACGTCCTTCCCCACGTCCCATCCTTCTGGCAGAGGCACTTCGTCGCGGAAGCGCTCGCTCTGTTTACGGGGCATCTTCAGTCCGACATTTAATCCTCAGCGAATACTGCTTAATTCCTTCTCGACATTCCTTAGCGTCGCCATCTTGGCTTTCTAACCGATACGTCATCGACGGCATAGTGGCGAAGGGCGGGGCCGACTGACCTACTTTCAACCAATAGAAACCCGATTTATCAACAACAAACCCCGCTCAGCCAATCACGACACGGTCAAACAAAGATGGCGCAGCGTGCGTCTCAGTTTTCGACCAATCAGAATAGTTTACGGCGAAGCATTGCTTTCTCCCGGTGAGCAGCGCTCGGCGCCCTTCCGACAGTTAATGATGTTTTGATTATATATGCAGCGATGCGAGGAATGTTAACCCCCAGCGTTGGAGTACGCCTCGATTACCACATATCAGTCAGCTAAGCGAAGTATTTTAGCGCAGGTGTATTTTGATGTTCCTCGTCAACAGAACGTGATGAGAACATCGGAGAGTAGGCCTAGAGTGCGGATATTATGTGTCTTCGTATGCAGGACTGGTCGGTCCTTCGTATAAAGTCCATTGTACAGTTGCTATTCCCAGTATTTGACTAAAGCTAGATTTGCTGAGTGGGCCATTGTGGGGCGAGAACGGTACGTTGAAGGCGGGGTGGTGTTGAGTACGCATTGGCGACCCGAATAGCCTACCCGCGGCGCACATTTTCACGACCGATGTTTGCCCGGCGTGTCTTTGAAACTTTGTCTCGAAAATTTGTGGATTTGACTTTTATTGGACGAAACGCTTCAGGCATAAAGTACGTGACATTGTATGTCCTCGGCCTGCGCACAGCAACTGACTCGTAGTAAAACTATAATACGACAGCAATCGTACTCTTACTGCGCACGCAACGTGCAGAAAGTAGGCCTATAGCCATAATCGGGACAATGGAAGTTCGGATGTTTAGAGTGCAATAAAATTAACAGCGCTTCGAATTTGTCCGCATCCAGTGTTGAGGCTTAATTAGCCTATAGCATTGTAATAAATTCTAGCAGCTACAATTATTATCCCCAAGTGACGACACTTAGGACTATAATAGCTCATAGCGTTTTATTGTGCGAAAGATGGTGTAGCCTAAGGCTGTAGGCCTAATTGAGACATTATTTTGAACCTATGAATAGTGAAGGCAACCACGAGGGTGCAAATATGGGGGCAATGCACATTAATTTGCTCCAAGATATGGGGAACATGTCGTCCAATCGTCTTTCTTTGAACTCTTCTTGGACATCATCAGCCCCCTTTCTGCCACTTCACTGCGTCCTCTTAGGTCCTCTGATCGGCTTGACCTCTTTGTCCCCCGAGTCAGGACTGCCATGGCTCAATCCAGATCATTTGCCTGCATTGGTCCCTCCCTATGGAATGGGCTTCCCCCATCAGTTCGCTCTGCCATTCTCTCTGGTAGTGTATCCTCGTCTTTCTCTCGTCTAAAAACTTGTCTTTTTTCTCGGAGTTAAACGCACTGGGAGCGCTTCTGAAAGGTTCTTGCTGCGAGAAGCGCTTTATAAATGGTCAGATAAGATAAGATAAGAACATGTAGGGGTAGGGAATAAATCTTTGTCTTGTACAAATCACACATATAGTCCTTGAACCAGTCCTCTGTAAGACGTTACTTTTACGGCTTGCCCACAATACAACCTGAAGAGAATTGTTCACCAGCATCATCATCATAAAAAATGGGCTCCCCTGCAGGAGATCAATGGATAACAGGCTGGCAGGCTCATCATGAAGTTACTCCGCCACGGCGCCACTGGTTGTTCTCTGCCAGTTCCAGTCCCAGGCCTGGGTAAAGGAGGAGGGCGACACTAATCGTCTTTGATATGGCAGTGTCGACAAACATGTAACAAGCTCATCATGCAGACCTTGATCCTTATAGGTCACAGTGGGTGCTCTAAGTGTACCAGTGTAGCGGTTGACAACTATAGAATACTCTATTGAATAGTCTATTGGGCTTCTCGATCTGTTTCTGTCTGTGTATCTATGTGTTTAGTCTGTCCGTCCGTCTGTCTTTGAGTTCCACTCAGACATGGTGCAGCGCTCGTGAATAAGAATTTGGAGATTACGATGGTGTGGTATGGTGGTCGATTGGTTAGACCGTTAGAGCAATCGGCCTGAGAGTAGTCAGAGTACGGGTTCGAATCTCGACCTAGGCGGCGGTTAGCCTACTGCATATGAAGAGTTTAAAGACCTTGAGCAAGTCCTTCACTCACAAATGGTGTGAGCATGTGCACTTCCGAACTTTGGTGGATGTAGACTATGCAGATGTATTGTAGCCTAGAGGTCCTAGACCTTTAGCCGTATACACGCACAAAAAGTCATGACCTGTTGTGAATTAGGTTGTACTACCGTTGTAGAATAGCTAGTAACACGCAATGGGCTAATGTCACCCTACAACAGCAAAATACGTATACATATAGTGCGTAAAACGTCAATTGTTTTGTCCAAAGTCTGACCAACAAAACAGCTAGTGTGCGTGCTACATCATCTGACTGAGATTAATGCGTATACTACAGCGTATACCTGCGTGCATGGGCGGAGTTTAGTTTCCGTTCTTGGAGGGGTTAAAGCCTTCTTGGGGGGGGGGCTAAGCCCGGGAAAAGATACCATTTACACGGTGAAAAAAATGAATTTGGGTCTTCTTGGGGGGGGGCTTAGCCCCCCTTATCCCCTGATAAACTCCGCCCATGCGTGCGTGTCAATGATAGTTTATATAGTCTATAGGTCCATTATAGCCTAGACCCATGACCACGAATACTCGGCATGCATGGTCGAGACACAAAGTCATGTACGGTAGGCCTATAGATATTAGCCCCACGTATTATACACTAAATTCAGAATGTTGCTGTTGCCAACCTTACTATACGTGACGTATAGTAAGGTTGGCAACAGCAACATTCTGAATTTAGTGTTCAGGATCAGCTTATTAAGATTACCACACTGTATGCATGGTTATAACATTAACTCGTCTCTGTTTACCGCACACGACCTATTGTAGGCCCTATTACCTGGCAGGCCCTATACTACCTATAAAGCTTGTATGTAGTAAGGTATAGACATGGACGGAATTTTTAACCCCTCCTCCCCAAGAACGGAAACCAAACTCCGGCCATGGGTATAGAAGGAAAACGCAAACAATGATATAGGCCTAAGACTACACCGTGAGGCATAAAAAAGGAAGCCCCAGGAAAAATCGTTATAATTTTAACAATATTCAAACAATGTCAATGAAATTCAGGAAAATTATAACCAAATAGCAGACAATGTAAAAGCATTTGCAGTTTGTACTCAATCTGTTCGCCTTTGGCTTCTACGCATGCGCGAAATCGCTTGCGCCATTCACGCACCGCCGAGTCAATAATTCGCTAGTCAAGATCGTTCCAAGCTTGCATTATTCTCTTGAGAAGATCTTCAACATCACGGAACTTTGTTTTGTACACCATTTCCTGCATGCATCCCCATATTTTATAATCGACGGGATTCAGATATGGGCTGCTAGGAGGCCATAGTGTAGAAATTATGACGTCAGGAGTTTCCTTCGTCAGAAGTGCAACCGTTTCTCGTGCTCTGTGCGCTGGAGCACCATGCATCTTGCTGGAAAATGTAAAATTCAGAGAGTTCTCGAATTTCAAGTAGAAGGCCTCCCATGAGTAAAACATCTCTAGCTGTAGTATTGGCCATTGATTTTTACCCCCGGTTCAACAAAGTGAATTGACGTGCGCCCCAGAGAAGAAACACTGACTGGCACCATAAGGGATTTGCTAAACGTTGAACGTGTGCGTAAAAGGCGGTCGGCTGCAATATCTCTCTTTCGAGTTCCAACTGCTACATACAGACGATCATTTTGAGTATTGCTAGCAGAAGCAGGAAATGGTGTACAAAACAAAAGGTCCGTGATGTTGAAGATCTGCTTAAGAGAATAATGTAAGCTTGGAACGATCTTGACCAGCGATTTATTGACTCGGCGGTACGTGAATGGCGCAAGTGACTTCGCGCATGCGTAGAAGCTAAAGGCAGACAGATTAAGTGCAAATTGCAAATGTTTTTACATTGTCTGCTATTTAGCTATAACTTTCCTGAATTTCATTGACATTGCTTTAATATTCTTAAAATAACAACGATTTTCCTGGGGCTTCCTTTTTTATGCCTCACGGTGTATAATGCATAATAACAATAATATGGTTTATCCAGATGAGAACCTACACCACCGAGCCCTCATGCGCGTGCAGCCATAAAGTATCCTGATTCTACTTCTGCGCTTGTTCATCATCATCATCATCATCATCATCATCATCATCATCATCATCATCATCATCATCATCATCATCAATCATCAATCATCATCATCATCATCAATCATCATCATCATCATCATCATCATCATCATCATCATCATCATCATCATCATCATCATCATCATCATCATCATCATCATCACCATCACCATCACCATCACCATCACCATCACCATCACCATCACCATCACCATCACCATCACCATCACCATCACCATCACCATCACCATCATCATCATCATCATCATCATCATCATCATCATCATCATCATCATCATCATCATCAATGATGATCGTCATCATCATCATCACCATCATCATCATCATCATCATCATCATCATCATAATCATCATCATCATCAGCAGCAGCAGCATCAGCATCATCATCATCATCATCATCATCGTCGTCATCATCATCATCATCACCACCATCATCATCATCATCATCACCATCATCATCATCACTTCTTGACCCCCAACCTTTTGCCGGTGACACGAAACGGAGTATCCCCCTGAAAGCTATCCGGGGGATGAATTAATCTATCCCTCCGGATGGAATTAACCGGTCTAGACTATCCGGGGGGATGAACCAGCACTAGTCTATCCCCTTTTTTAAAAATGCGTATAATCGAAAATTTTATCCTGTAATCAAAATTCAAAGTGACTCTAATTGTTCTAAGTGTCCTAAGCAACGTTCAGAGAAAGACAACTCGAATTTATTTAATGACTCTGAGTGCTCTTAATTAAGTGTTTTAAAAGTTTTAAGTGCTCTAAAACCAATGCAAAAAAATTATCTAGTAGGAATAAACATACCTGTTAGTGTCATTGTTCAAAACAAAGCCGATGAAAATTAATTTGCAGACAAAAAATACACGCGGAAGTGACTTTTTCGACTTTTCTTCATTTGGGGGGATACGATTAATACGGTGGATACTCTATTTTTTGACACCGGAACCAACTTATCCAAAGACGTTTAAGTCAAAAGTAATCGATAGGTGGAGTGTAGAAGATATTGTAAAATAGGCTTATGCAAACTCCCAAGTCGGCCTAAAGGCTGGATCCCTTGAATTGTATACATGACTGAGACGGGAAGGTTCCAACTGACTCCAATTTCACTCTAAATAGCCTACATTGACCGTGAAATAAGCTTGGCAGCGGCCTAGCTAAATCAGAACATGGCGACTCTGCTCATTCACTTGTTGCATATAAAAACAATAATATTTAGGCTGAGAAGATTCCGATTATACAGATCTAAGTATTCCTAATTGCCAGAAAAATTATCACATTGCGAAAGGCATTTTCTGAACAATAATATATTATTATTAGTCTGTGAATTTTTACTAGACTCTATCTGCAAGTTTTCTGTAACGCAGCGTACATCAGGGCACCAGCGCAATCCGACTGGTTGTAAATATAGTTGTAAATAAGACCACGTGACTTATCTGTAGTCGTATCACCCGATCGTTTGATCGGCTGCTATTGGCCGCCGCGCGGTGTTCCAATCGGCGCAGTTCCTCTGCACTCGCCCGTCGGAGGAGGGACGGGGAGGGCACGGGAGGGCAGGGCGGCGGCGGCGCGTCGTGCCACGGGGCAGCGGCGGCAGGCCTGCCTGGACGACGACGGCGGCCGAAGGAAGCGTCGGACGCAGCGGCATCTTAAAGTAAGTCGGTCGTTGCTGATATTATTCCGTCGGCTTCCATCGCCCTAGTCGTCAAAACAGATGGTCGGGTGGTCGCCGGGCGACAAATGGTTCTATAGGAATTTTTTTAAAGACTTGGACGATGGCGATTTATTTTATCCGATGCGGACACGGTAGGCTAATATTCGGATTGCGGACAATAATTTACCTAAAAGAAGGTTTATAGAAGGACACGCTGGCGATCGACTCTGCTAAATGTTACATAAATACGCTAAGACAACTGGAGTAGGCCTAAATGGAATTTCTTTCAATGTGTGGAGGTGGGTGTAAGTTGTAATTGTCTGCAGCGGTGCATTGTAGTTGCATTGCAGTCTTTGAAACGAAATGTGCAATGTTTCTACACTGCAACCGTAGCGGCAAACTTGACCTTCAACCCTCGTTGAGAGGGCAGAGCGGAGTGGATGGAAGATTGATGGAGTGCTGTGGTAGTTGCCCTCACTTGTCAGCGAGTAAGGTCAATCAAGTTCAAGTAGCATGCAGTGGTGTTCGCAGGATGAGAATGGTCGGATCCGATACGAACGCTTGCTTCTTAGTAAATTGTTTTGTTGTAGGCCTATTATAAAGTTAATCAACAAAGATATATATATGGTTCGTTTATGGCCTAGCAGAAGTTACTTTTTGGATTTCTGGCTAAAACTTTTATTGGCAACCTTGTTAAATTGATTCAAAGTAACTCTTGCTTGCAAATAAGTTGTGTTTACAAAATTAGGGCCTAGTTAAGCACGGGAAAATAATTTGCCGACTTCTTTAAATATTTTGCAATTGAAGATGTAGGCCTACATTAATTTTCATCTTTCAACAAAGTAGATGATATTAACTGATATACCATGCAGCTAGTTGCCTGCAGTTGTGAAAACTTGTAAAGTTGAAATATACATTTGCACCACCTTGCAGATGCGAATCCATCATAATTTTAGTTTAAAAATACATTGTAGATAAATGGCTTGTGTTATTTGTTGTATGCCGTGAGTTTTTGAAATTGCCACAGGTTAATCTTTCTTGGTCATCAAGTAGGCCTAATCTTTATGAATTTCCTTTGGCTACTTTAATTTTGTATCACCTTTTCTTATCTTTCTGTCTTCAGGTATCATTTCTTTTTATTTCCTTGTGACTTTTTCGTAATTTTTCATTAGGGATGCCTTGCTAAAACAGTTTGCATACCAGAAAATCAGGGAACTGCTGGTTTTGATGACTGACTTTGTATTATGACTGCTGCACAACTTAAATTATGCTTTCACTAAATGGTATGTGTTAAAATTAACTTATTGATGTAGTAGTTTCAGTTAGGCTTGTTTTCACGAATGCAAGTTCAAGGCCACGAAAATTGTTTGTAGCAACACTGCATTGGCATTCTTAAATTCAACATTGAAAGGATGTCTTCTGTTCAAAAGTGATGTTAACATTTAATAGCCAGTTTCAGAGAGTTGCCTCAGGACTTCTCCAATGCCTTAACATGCTTCATGCATCTGAATCATAACTTTTTTACGTGCTTTAACAACAACATCATACATTGTTTTCCAAGTCAGTTTTTGCGCACTAAAGTGTTAAACCGTTGTTGCTGTCTACTAATCTAATTATAGACTTGTGACTTAACAGCGACATGCAACCGAAAGTTCAGTCAGCAAACCACTTTTAAATATTGGTATTAACTTGTTATGGTTGCCATGGGACTGCTTAAGTAAATATACATAATTGTACATTTATATTAGGAAGTTTTATATAGCACCTTTTCAATGTACATAGACTACTCGGAAGTGCTCCTGGCCCAACCATGGTTAAATAAGTTTGAGATTCTTAAGGAACAAATGCTACAGGTACCATTGTTGTCATTTATTTGTAAGCCATATTTTAGTAGATCTATTCAAGCTATAATAAAACTGTACCTGATCAGTTCTAGTGCTGGCTTTGTGTCATGGAGAGTAGGAGTAATTCGAGCCTTCCCTTTACTATGATCAGGATTTCTGTGTGGGGACCTTGCATGGGCAGGTCCATTTGCACATGCTCCTTACCATCAATTTATGCATGGTCATCATAGAATGGCGGCTAATAATTTACAACAGTGTGTTCAGGTGTCTTGGACTTGGATCTGGTGTTTTGCAGCACTTGTTGCTCGAGATGGTATTCTGGTTACAGTGCTAGCACTGCAAGAATGTTCTAAAATCTAGTTCATGCAAACGCTATAGTAACGTATAGTTCATGCTGCTTTCAATTCTATTTATATCAAAGCTCGGCAATAATTGTGCTTGCATTTTCCCATAAAAAGTTATATATATATCCATTTATTATAACCTGATAGTGACGTATCACAATCAATGACGACAGACAGTGGCGTAGACAAGGGGGTTTCGGGGTTAAACCCCCCATTGACTCAGGAAAACAGTTTTTTAAGGTTATCCACTTAAATAGGAAAAACAAAGCAATTGTTTGTAGTAACAATTGTTTTTCTTTATTTATTCCCTTTGATACTTTATTCCTTTTTTTATTTACTGTAATACTGTTGGGTTTGTGTCAAAAAGGGCATCCGGCCAGATAAAAAAAATCCAGCCCCCCCCCCATTATAAATTCCTGGCTACGCCACTGACGACAGAGATGAAATAGCCTAAAATAGATCAAACTGGAAAGTTGTATATTAAGTACACCTAATCTAGGCAAAAAAGATCAAAGCACTTATGTTCGGACGAATGGACGGGACAAATAAGAGGAAGGCCGCACAGGGAATGGCTCGACGATGTCTCCGATTGGGCCAGAGCCTCGACGATCGCTTCAGGAGCTAGGCAGAGCGGCGCTTGATAGGAGAAAATGCATCGGACACCTACGGGCGCTGAGCCCACGGTTGTTGATGTTGAACTGTTATTTATAATAGTTGTCGTTGACTTCACTCAGTGGCGTAACAACTATAACAACTTCAGGGCTCCTGCATGGGCATTCTAAGCTTAATTGGAGGCCCATGCATATACATCAATGAGACTAAATGACAAAAACAATTATATGATATTTTAAACTACAGGTTAGATTAATGCGAGCACCCATAATAGCCGGATAAGGTTTGGGCCTAGGCCTACTGGTGAGTTTCCTGAAGTCTCGCTTTATAATTATTAATGTCATTATTAAACGCTGTCAGCCTGTCAATAATCCATTGTTCAATGTACATTGATAGTTCAAGACAAAACGACCGAAATTTATTGACCTAGATGGTCTCTCGCTATAGTAATTTATATTTTTCTGCAGAGCAAGTGCACGGTATAGCCTAGTTAACACTCTACGTACGTAGGCCTATACATCATAGATACAAGAATTTAAAACGGTATGAAGAATCATGAACGCTGTTCACTATTTTCCACATCATGCACAGTAGGCCTATTAATTATATGCCTAAATAGTCAATATAGGTTTTTTGGTTACCCTGATGCCTCGTTTACAGATTAATAATCAAAAAGATTTACGATTCAATCTAAATTGACTTGAATTGTAGAAATTTTTTAATAAAGATGTATTGGTCTACAGCCTATAAACTCGTACTTGTGCGCTACTTCAAAACTGCCTACAAAGTATAACGCGCACACACAAACACACACACACACACACACACACACTTTGGCCATTGCATTCACCAGCTCCTGCCACCTCTTCGGGAGGACAAGTACGTATCAACTTCGCAAGAGAGGACATCCTTTCCTGTTGCCTCTCGTTAAAACAAATTTGTTTAAAAACAGTTTCATTAACAGATGCATTTATAATTATATTTAGATACAAGCTAACATGATTTTAATTGCTGTTCTCTATCATAGTTAGATATATGTATGTATTCGTTTTTGTTATACAATGTAATGCATGTGCGCTTGACATATGCAAATAAAGGCTACTTACTTTACTTACTTACTTACATGCCCATTATTTCATTTCTGCATGGTGTGTTCATGCAAGCACCCAAAACATTCCCCCTACGGCCTTGTAGACAACGCCGAGAATAAATAAAAAAGTAAAGTAAAGTAAAGTCCTATCCCGTTCCATGAGGAACATAGGGAGGCGCTCATCTCCTTTTCCATGGCCCTGAGCCAGCAATGGACGAATCCCAAGGTCCTGGACACGAGGCCAGTGTATCGCAGGACTTGCTGTTTACTTCCCAGCTTACGCCGGTACCAAATTATACTGCTTGGTGACAGAGGCACGTGTGCGTGAACAACTTGCCCAAGGTCGTTACCCGGAGTCGAACCCTCAACCTCACGCTCCGTAAGCGGACGCGTTACCGGTCTGCCACCAGGTCGCACTAATAATAATAATAAGACCCTACTAAAAGCGGAAATACAGTGATCATTTAACAAGAATGCTAAGTAGGCTAATTTAAGTAATCAAACCTGAATTATAACTATAGCTATAATTATATAGTGCCGATATCATCAGCATCCGCTACAAGACATCAATCGATGCTCGCGAAAACCTCAACAGACCGAAGAAAACAACTTAATTGGAAGTCAGCCGACCGTGGGAATTGCAAGTTGAAAGACATCAGACTAAAGTTTAAACAGTGATAGAAGGATAAAAATAGTAGAGAAAACAGTTAGGCAGACAGATTAATAGAAGAGTAGGAGAAAAATGCAAAATCAGAAGCGTTCATCTGATCGATGTAATTGTAATAATATGAACTGCATTCAATAATTAAGCATCCTCGCACGGCATGGCGATTTTATCAACTGCAGCCAATAGGCCTACATCGGATAAGCCTGACCTTCAGAGAAACTCAAACAAACCTAGGTTCTTCCACGAAGTCAACTGGCTAGTCTTTGTCGCTCCTCTCCGGAATCGCAGTCATCCTTCGATCGCTGCCGGAACCATGCAGGTACCGGTCAACAACCAGCGCGCCATGTCAGAGACCAGAGCTGACCGGTGGCCAGGACGGACGGTGCCAAAACTGCCGGACTTCTAGCCGCCAGGACGGACGGTGCCAAAACTGCCGGACAAGTCTCTGGCCGCCACTGCAGGACGAACCGTGCCAAAACTGCCGGACTAGTCTCTGCCATGGGTTCTGCAATTTATCAACACCTTCAACTTCAAGTTCTGTAACTTTTATACATTTAAGTAGCGCCTTAACAGAGCTATTTAGATAGATAGATAGACGGATGGATGGATGGATGGATGGATGGATGGATGGATGGATGGATAGATGGATGGATAGATAGATAGATAGATAGATAGATAGATAGATAGATAGATAGATAGATAGATAGATAGATAGATAGATAGATAGATAGATAGATAGATAGAATTAAAGTAGTAGGGAATGGAATGTCTAATTCAAAATCGCAAAATTATTTTTGCATACTTCCGAGTATCCTAGCATATATTAAACCATTGGTAATAACATTTTCACATTGAAATGATGAAAACTCTCAAACAGCCGAATAATGACTAAGAAATCTAAAAGATAATGTAGAGAGAGAGAGACAGACAGACAGAGAAAGACAGAGAGGGAGGGAGGTAGGGAGAGAGAGAGAGAAATACCCATAACACAAAAGAAAAAGACATTATAATTCAAAAGAAGGACATTGGGGTCACCGTTTCCTACTCTTTAACTTCTTTGGACCTGTGTTCCACCCTTTCCAGCAGCTCAGCTCGATCTTTGGACCTGTCTCCGTTCAAATTAAGGTCCTTTCCCTTCCTACTACTCAACTCCTTTGGACTCTTTCCAAGTACTCCACTAAAGGCCACACTTTTTATAATTAAACTTCTTGAGCAGTGTTTAATCTAGTCCCCGTCCTCTGGGGGGGGAATTGAGGTTTCTGGGGGGGAGACAATTGAGCGTCCGAAGGACGATCGTGATGCGTGTAGCACCGAGACTGGGAGGGGTGGGGTATAGGGAGGGGATGCTACCCTCCCCATCTGAAACTTTTTGAATCTCCACATTGTAATGGCAGCATTTTAGGTGTCGTCTTAACAAAATAGCTGTACTTTTTCAGTTGCCCATTAGAAACTTTTTGAATTTCCACATTGCAATGGCAGCATTTTAAGGTGTTGTCTTAACAAAATAGCTGTACTGTTTTCAGTGACCCATTAGAAACTTTTTGAATTTCCACATTGCAATGGCAGCATTTTAAAGGGTCGTCTTAACAAAATAGCTGTACTGTTTTCAGTGACCCACTAGAAACTTTTTGAATTTCCACATTGCAATGGCAGCATTTTAAGGTGTCGTCTTAACAAAATAGCTGTACTTTTTCAGTTGCCCATTAGAAACTTTTTGAATTTCCACATTGCAATGGCAGCATTTTAAGGTGTTGTCTTAACAAAATAGCTGTACTTTTTCAGTGACCCATTAGAAACTTTTTGAATTTCCACATTGCAATGGCAGCATTTTAAGGGGTCGTCTTAACAAAATAGCTGTACTGTTTTCAGTGACCCACTAGAAACTTTTTGAATTTCCACATTGCAATGGCAGCATTTTAAGGTGTTGTCTTAACAAAATAGCTGTACTGTTTTCAGTGACCCATTAGAAACTTTTTGAATTTCCACATTGCAATGGCAGCATTTTAAGATGTTGTCTTAACAAAATAGCTGTACTTTTTCAGTGACCCATTAGAAACTTTTTGAATTTCCACATTGCAATGGCAGCATTTTAAGGGGTCGTCTTAACAAAATAGCTGTACTTTTTCAGTGACCCATTAGAAACTTTTTGAATTTCCACATTGCAATGGCAGCATTTTAAGGTGTTGTCTTAACAAAATAGCTGTACTTTTTCAGTGACCCATTAGAAACTTTTTGAATTTCCACATTGCAATGGCAGCATTTTAAGGGGTCGTCTTAACAAAATAGCTGTACTTTTTTCAGTGACCCATTAGAAAATTTTTGAATTTCCACATTGCAATGGCAGCATTTTAAGGGGTCATCTTTACAAAATAGCTGTACTTTTTCAGTGACCCATTAGAAACTTTTTGAATTTCCACATTGCAATGGCAGCATTTTAAGGTGTCATCTTAACAAATTAGCTGTACTTTTTGAGTGACCCATTAGAAACTTTCTGAATGTTCACATTGCAATAGCAGCATTTTAAGGGGTCATCTTAACAAATTAGCTGTACTTTTTTCAGTGACCCATTAGAAACTTTCTGAATGTTCACATTACAATAGCAGCATTTTAAGGCGTCGTCTTAACAAAATAGCTGTACATGTACTTCTTCAGTGACCCATTAGAAACTTTTTGAATTTCCACATTGCAATGGCTGCATTTTCAGGTGTCATTTTAACATGATAGTATCATATAATATAGAATTGTAAATAATGTCATTATAATCATATAATAATAAATAATAATATCATGGTATATTATAACACTTCATGTAAAACAATGATGAAAACAGTAACTAAAAACCAATATCAATTCGTCAAATTTTTCTGGGGGGGAAATGTCAATCCTGGGGGGGGAACTTTCCCCCCCCAGAGACGTCTAGATTAAACACTGATTCTTGAGGTTCTGCCGCTCTCTCCGTTTAACTGCAAACTCATTCTTTCTTATAATTCATCTCCTTGTACCTCTCGCTCCTTTTATCTAAAGTCACCCTTTGCTGTTATTTGACTAATTGGGGCAACTTCCTGTTCAACTCAAAGCCGCCATCTCCAATTCCTCATCGCCTTGGAATATTACACCACTACACCACCGCGCCTCACCCTCGTGGGGCGCGGTGGTGTAGTGGTGGCGTCGAAGCCTTGAAGCCGGAAGGTTCGAGGTTCGAATCCACCTCGCCGCGTAAGGACCTTGGGCAAGTCCTTCACTCACAATTGCTCAGCGCTTCGGCGTGAAACTCCGATGCAGTGTCCACTCTGCATTCGGGAGCGCCTCTGAGTAGAGAGAGCTTGAAGGGGCGCTATAACAAGTGCACATACAAACAAACAATTTGTCTATAAAATTTATTCAACGGAATCCCTCCTCAATAATAAGTAGCCCAATTTCAATTACTAACTTCAGTCACTATTCATCCAGTGCAGCTGAGGACAGGGACTGGCTCTGTCAGAGTGATGCAGTGGATGAGTCTTGAGAGAGAGAGGTCTCCAAGACTACTGCTTAGATATTCTTAAGCTGGCTTTCAATAACTTACAGCTGTTGACAGGTGTCGCTCGTCATTCCATCCACGAGAAGCGCCATCTGTCAACGGAAGTCGAATCTTCTTGATGAAGGATCTTTGCGGCTCCGACGACGTCAGTGAACGGCAACATCACCCCAACTACACAACACACCAGATATAGGTTTAGCATTGCCATGCATTTGGTATCATAGATTGCAACAAGACATTTATGACTTAATTAATATCTTTGTTAAATGATCACTGTATTTCCGCTTTATGAATATTTCCATAAGAACCGTCTAGATATTCTTGTGCTAGTGTTGTCAGTGACCGCGCTAGGAGGGGGTTGGGGGGGGCTAAGCCCCCCCCCTACAAGAGGCTCAGCCCCCCTAAAAAGGGCCATCCGAATTTTTTACATTGAAATATCCACGATTTTCGGCTGACGACTAAAAAAAAGGTCGTCAGAAATTTTGACGAATGAAAATGTGAAATTTTCGTCGCGAGGCTTCAGCCCCCCGAAACTGAAATCCTGGCGCCGCCACTGAGTGTTGTAACGTATACCGGTATAGTAATTGGAACTCCGCCACTGCTCGTGCTTTGCCAGTGCCAGTCCCAAGCCTGGAGAAAAGAGGAGGGCGACACTAATCATACTTGATATGATAGCGTCGTTAAACAGCCATAGGCCTAGTTCTCAGTTGCACGATATGGAACATCTTTCCAGTCGCAAGAATCGCCACCTTCCGATTGATGACATTAATTTTCACCTGACGGTTCCTTGCCAATCCCGAAGACGGACGATATCGATAGGAAATGTTTCAGCGATCGTTCCACCGACAACGGAAAGCAACAAACAGATTAACAATTAATTGATTTAGAATAGCGGTTCTCAAGTATATCAGCACTTTTTAGTGCGTCGACATGCTGGTAACATTTCCAAAGTTGTGAGGACCCAAGCTAGAAAATTGATTAAGTTACACCCTTCATTGCATTTTATTTACTATTAAAATAGTAAAAGTGGAGTTTAGATTTGAAAACTAAATTGGCAAAAATTGTTGGATTTGCATCATTATTTGATTAGGACTTAGGCCTACATTAATATTTCACAATATGAAATATTTCATTTTCCCGTTCCCCCAAAATCCTGATGACTTATTTTAGGGGGAGGGGACTTAATTATATATATATATATAAAATTATATATATATATATATATATAGTCGAAGACGCATGAAAATATTTCATTTTCTCCTGTGCAAAAAAACTGACGGTCGACCTTTCTTTGGGGGGGGCCTTAGTCCTCCGTAGCCCCTCTGGCGCCGCCACTGAATCTCAGTCATAGCTGAGAATTTCTACGATACAAGTTGAATTCAATCACAATCGCTCGCTCTTTTTGAGTTAGAAAAATAAATATAAATTTGACAAAAGAACGTACTTAATTAACTCTTGAAGACTCAAACTCCGTGTCGACTTCAGTCTTCAACAAGAACAGTCATATCTCTCTTTCTGGTCGAAATTTTTATGATGATGCTGTTCGAAATGGCATTTCTTTCGAAATTACTCGTCGATATAATTATGTGTCTTCAAATGGCAAAATTCTTCTCATCGCATTTAATTTTTGTACTTCTTCTGATGGAAAAATAGTTTCTTTTCGAAATGTCTTAATTCCATTTAGTCTGAACTCTTTCAACGCGTTTTCTCCAACGAACGAATATCGCTCGAGGTCGCTCCTATAGCAACGAACAATGGGTGTAAGATTACGTCACAGGATCAAAATTCAAAGATGACGTTTCAGCAGATTTACGTCATCAGTATAGGCTAATTATTGTCCATGGTCTATTAATATCGATGGATGGCACGCAGTGCAATTGACTTTGTATAGCGCCACTTTAAGAGACACTCCTCAGAGGCGCGTGCGTCTCGTCCAGATATCTATCCTACGCAGATAGACCTGGGAGTCGACCCCAATAAGTCGACCCCAGTCGACTTGGTCATCCCAAGTCGGGTCGGGTCGTTTCTGCTCACCGCAACTGACCCCAAGTCGAATTTTGCAGAGAGAAGTCACTTCAAGTTGTTTTGACCACAAGTCGACTTAAACCGACTTGAGACACAAACATAGTTAAATTTGTCACTTCAAACCAAATCATCGTGACAACATTTAAGCAGCTTTTGTAGTGTGTTCACAAGAATGAATAAGCTAGGCTTGTGTTAAACAGGGACTTAGCGTACTGATTATTTTACCGGTAGGCTATCGTGCAGACTGCCGTCTGCCGATCTATTCATATAATTTGTAATTTGATCATTTTTATGCTTAAACATCACGCTTAGGCATGCGCTTAATTAAAATGGCGAAACAAAATGTTACTAAAATATTAGCACGTGTGCTCATCAAGAAAATCAGTGAACTTCAAGTGGTCAGTGAATTCGGCGCAAAGAAAGTTGGATCTAGCCTACAAGGCCATAAGAAATCGATAATTTGGCGCTACTTTGTTGCGCTGCATCTGCAGACGGAAAATCTATTGTATAGGCTACGGACCAATTATTGGACAATGAAAGACTATATAGGCCTATATATAGACTTTGCTTTCAGTGGGTAGGCCTAAGCTACTACAGTAGTAGCCTACTGCCGGATGTGCTTGCAATGCTATTTGCTCAGTTGCGGAATGATGTTATAGTGGCCGAATAATTATGAAAACAGAATTTACAAATTAGGCCCATCATAATACGCCATTCAGTGCAACCAGTCTGCGGTCCCCATTTTTTCTTAGACCTTGCGCGTTTTACAAATTTATTTTATATTAACATTTTAATAAAAATAATAATATTAATAATGAGTGTAATCTGAATAATCACAGACAATGGACAAGCTAGTTTAGACCTAATAATTTGCCATCGCATTGTCTAGGTTACTAGATGGCCCAAAGCAACACAAAACTATTAAACTGAAGCACAAACAGACTGAAATGGGTTTAATAAAACTTTAACAAATTCATGCTTCAATTAAGTGTCTCATTACTCATTGGTGGGCCTATATATGAAATTAATGCTTGCAAAGAAAAATTGGTTTGCCCTTGCATTAGTAGCCGTGCGTAGACCTAGGTTAATGGCTATTACCATGCATGTAAGAAGTCGACTTCAAGTCGAAAGTCGGTTGTTTTTCTGCCAAGTCGAGTCAAGTCGTTTTGACGCCGAGAAGTCGACTTCAAGTCGACCTCAAGTCACTTTAGGGTCAAGTGGGGTCAGATTAGCTGACCAAAGTCACTCCCAGGTCTATACGCAGATCTGATATCTATCCTACACAGATCAGGTATCTTTCCTACACAGATCCCGAGGCGCTCCAGTCCAACCACGCAGAGCCCTGCGCCGGCCGCGCCGCGCCGCCGCCACCGACACTTTGTGGGCGCCGCCGCCGCCGATTTTTTTGAGTCGGCGCGCCGAAAATTTGGCGGCGCGCCGCCGATGCCACATGGATTCGGTTATTTATTTTCGTTGCATTTTTCATCTTTTGCATGATTTCGCGAAAAAAATTGATGCGTCAGTGAAAATAGAATCTTTCTCTCATCTACTTCGCTTTTTCCTGGTAACACCGTTTTTGCATCAATGCTATGAAACCTATGATGCTACCTATTCGTTTGGACTTTTCGAACAGTGCGCTTAACGTTTAAACTTTTGTGGATTTTGTGATTCGATTTGAATTGTGGCATCAACAAAGGTAAAAAGAACTCCAGTTATGCCTAAGTGAATGCTACGCCGTTTGTGTGTTCCTGCCTTATAGGATGGAACACAACCGTCTGCCCTCTAGTATTAGGATACACGTTACTATTACGTTGCAAAGAGGTGGCGATCTCCAATTTTATGTAGGCGATTGGTCGCGTCTGCAGGCTTCTCATTCTCCATTGCCGGCCAGTTACTAACTAATTCCTATTTTTCTTGCCAGTATCAAACTCCTACGCTGTACGTGACCTATGCGAAATTGGTGATTAATTAAGCTTTTGAATATTAATAGGCCTGTCTATATGCAAAATGGAGCATGATAGGCAATTAGCCAATAGATCCTATTTAGTCAGCAATTTGAGAAACATCTCACAAATGAGATCATATGTGGAAAAAAGAAACATTTTCCTATAAAACAAATGCAACTTATTGTGATTTGGCTTGCTTAGATCGTAAGACTTGTGCATAGCAATTAGGTTTAAAGAAGATGCGAAGAGTTTCGCGTGGAAGTCGCTCAGACGTTTGGGCCATAAAATAATCAGGAAAGTTGGTGAATTGTTGTGATCAATTTTACTACTCAATGTGATTTGACAAAGAAAAAAAAACCTGCAAACCTGTTGACAAGATGGCATGACTTTGTATACATTCACGATAGCTTCCACTTTGCGACAGATAACATTTGTACGCAAACACAGTATGTATGTATTGTATGTATGTATGTATGTATGTATGTATGTATGTATGTATGTATGTATGTATGTATGTATGTATGTATGTATGTATGTATGTATGTATGTATGTATGTATGTATGTATGTATGTATGTATTGTATGTATGTATGTATGTATGCATGCATGTATGTATGTATGTATGTATGTATGTATGTATGTATGTATGTATGTATGTATCCATGTCTGCATGTACGCCGCTATACAATTTCAGCAGGTCGCGTCAAGAAACTGGACCTCAAGAATTTGTGAGAGGTTGAAGTGCAGGTCAACAATAAAATAGGCAGGTAGCGCCGCCACTGCCCAAACAGTCCTGTAAATTCTATTAGTAGGTTACGTAAGCGGGAGGCCTGGATTTGAAAACGTTGTCAAGTGGCTTATAAATCAAGCCTTTGTAGAATTTTGCAATTAAACGTCTATTCTGAGAATAATTACTTTTCATGAATATTAATATAAGACCAGTTAATTGCCAAAAATAATTGCTGAGCACGCATATCTTTATAACATAGGTCGCTTTTGTAAAAAAATTAAAATAAGCACGCGAACCTGGAGCACAAATTCCACGACGCCGCGCCGCGCCGCCGACGCCGACATTTTGAGGGCGCCGCCGCCGCCGATTTTTGACTGTCGGCGCGCCGCCGCCGCCGACCAAAAATGACCGGCGCGCCGCCGCCGACACTGTCAAGTCGGCGCAGGGCTCTGCAACCACGGCAATAGAAATATTAGACTTTCTGCACTTTGTAAAAATTTAGTGTAGGTCAAGCTATAGTGGCATTATTTAAAGAGAGGAAGCGCATCTTCAGGGGCAGTGTACTCCAAGTGGATTGGTCAACTATAGCGAAAATGCGCGACGCTGTCGATGGGTAGACCTAGGCCTATATATTGAGGTATTCTAGCGCGGGAAAGCGGAAGTTCCCCGTTAACAGAAAACGAAAGGCTCGGCGATCGGTTGGCCGGCTGAGACCGAGCGACAAAAAGCACACGCAGCATTAGGCCTAACACAGGTATACAGAGTTAACAGTATGAGAATTGTAGAAAAATAACTCAAGAGCTTCAGATGTTGATTTATGTGAAGTTGTGTTTTTCGATGAAGACTTTAATGTTCTAACCTTAAGAACGACTAATTATATTATGGAGAGTTGAACCCCCTCAACCCCATGGTAATTTGAATTCGCATTTCGCACCCTGGTCGAGGGGTTATAGCTTGTTGGACTGTAAAACCTCGCACGCTACAGTACAGAGATCGATGTGGGTCACATGTGGTTCGACATTAAATTTTCTGTTCCGCATACGTGCGCTCTCAGCCAACTCAACCAAGTGACAGGTCTAGGCCTATAGCCTATAATGAGTATACGCTACA
Source organism: Lumbricus terrestris (assembly GCA_949752735.1). Classification (NCBI taxonomy): domain Eukaryota; kingdom Metazoa; phylum Annelida; class Clitellata; order Crassiclitellata; family Lumbricidae; genus Lumbricus; species Lumbricus terrestris. The sequence goes on from OX457052.1 coordinate 4,746,769, forward strand.
CGTACTGTCTGACATACCGTAACAGTAGGCCTAGACCTGAACTGTCGTGGGCATATAAGAATGCGAGGAAGCGGGATGTTCACCCACCCTCATAAATTATGCCAATTAATGCTATGAAAATGAAGTGAATGGTCAAAAGCAACGTATACGCGCTGCTCTTGGCCATTCTTGAAGGGACCGCGATCTTCTATTAGACCTAGGCTAGGCCTACTCTGTCCCTATGTAAAGTAGACCCTAGTAAAATGTGCCATAACTCGGTCAAAACTTTTAGAATTTGTTCCAATATGCAAGAGCCATTGATAAGTGAAGTTCAGCTACAGCTGGTGTTAAAAAATAATGTCCTCCTTGTTCACAGACGCACGACAGTCACTGCTTGATGTCCCGGTCGATGATCACGTGGTCAAAGTCAAACAGCTGCCACTCTTCAATCAATGTCGCATTATCGCATAAGGTGATCGATAAACGCGCTACTACAGATTTTGATAGTCAATTGGATTGGATTGAGTCTGTTGGGCAGCCACAGCTGTGGGGTATGAAGTCGTGTGTATCCCGGGACAGGAAAAAAGGTCTTAAGTATGTCTACGCGGTCGATCATGTATCTGTGAAAATGGAGGGCATTTTGAACACCTATTGTAGGCCCACAAACACTTACTTACTTACTTACTTACTTACTTACTTACTTACCTACCTACTTACTTACATACTTATTTACATACTTACTTACTTCTTACAACTGTAGCTGTTCACTTTTGTAGTAAATTTCCCCTTTTCGGCACTGCATCTCAAAGTTCGTAAACTTGACAAACTCGCCGACATTTTCAAACGGCGTTATGATTTGGTGGTAATAATGTTGTTTCCAAATTTCAAGCAAAATTATCCTACATGTTTTGACCGAATTATATGACACTTTTTGTTGAGTCCACTTTTTTGGGACACAGCGTATGTTATCATCGCTCTCCTTTCGCGTGGGATGACGGAAAATAGCATTGGGTGTGCTACGAAGTAGATTTGTATGGGTGGGTTCTTCCAAGTTGTGCGCAACTCCACGTAACTTACTACAATCTTACCTCACCAGGTGCGTACTCAATAAAAAATGGCGAGTGTTCACCAGAAATTTTCAGTGCGTGACGGTTGACTAAGAAGCTTAAAGTCCGTCGTCGTTAAACGAATAAAATTCTTATTAATTTCGCAGTTTATGCGTGAGTCGGCTGAAATCTGTGTATTGCGGAGATTTTCGATTTTAATTTTTAGCGTATACACCAGTTCCCGTATGTGTTGATCCGATCTAATTGTTCGTTTCATTCGTGGTGTACCTCCTGCAAAGTGTTCGTGGATTATTATGTAATTTGTTTTATTTAGAGAAGGTAATTTACCAATTAAGTGATACAATGATCTGAAAGTATATGACTTAAACTTGCACTGTTTATAGACTGATTTGATCGATTGAGAAGGTGGAAGGCTCTTCGGTTGATACTGGGAATGTGATGTTGCTAACTGGAAATACTTAGCTAAATATTTCCTTTAAATTTGTTTTGGTGGATGAAATTGGTAGCTGGAAATGAGAGGTTATGACCCTACTACCAAAAGAGTTGAGGCACTGTGAAACGCCTATTAATAGTGTGCCGATGATTTGAAAGTTAGGATTGTACATTGTCAATCTTCCGCTCTCTCTCTCTCTCTCTTAGCTCTCAATTTCACTTCCTTCCTTCAAAAATCGGCTCAAAACTCACTATTGCTCATTGACTTTCAACTGCATGGATCTCTAACTGCATCTTCCGCTGGTGGCTGACTTTCCACGCCTCAGATTCACATTTCTGTGTGACCTTGCGTGCGTTACAAATTTATTTAATAATAAATTATAATGTTAATAATAATAACCTTTAGTCGTAGAAAGAAAATATGTTGTTACTTTAAATATGATTTTTTAGATATTGTAATGTAAACGAGAAGATGTTTAAATTCACTTGTTGCAGTATATGTGACCCACCACGGCAATAGTAGGCTTTTGTCGTTAGAAATGAAAATTTATTTTATTCTTCTACAAGATTCCCCAATATGAGACCTTTCAAATGACATATTATTTATTTATTTATGATGTTCCTAACTGGAGTTGTGCGCTTTTAAAGTTTAGCGGTGACAAAAGCAACATTTAGAGAAAACGCGTTTGCAAGCCGTCACGTCATGCGCTTGGCAACGCGAAGGCTGTTTTATGGTCCCTAATTATTCATCCGTTCTAGGTTAATTTATTTTCTTCCAATCCCGAAGATTGTTTCGTTATGTAGAGCAGATCTTGGCCTTTCTAGGCATATATAATATTTATGGTTTCCCGCGAGGCAACTCTAAATGCTACCCATTGAAAACTGATCAAAATCGTGTTTACGCAAATATTGTTTTACACGATGCTCGTTGAAACTCACGATTTTCTATGAAAAACAATTAATTTAACGGGTATATTTTATACTTATGACGTTGTAGAGATATTTTAACGTGTGATTTTGATTGAAACGAAATTTGCATGTAGGGGTCAAAATTTGAAGTTTTTGGCTTGTTACTCGTAAATTAGCGTTACCGACAAGAGCCTAGTTTTGGTATAGGCGGTCACATATGGTAGATTGGGGTAGGAAGTTCAGTTCTAACAAACTATCAACCACTGTAGATGTATAACTGCAATTTAACTAGACTAACATCTATTATAGCCATCTGACCCATGAATCTGGAGTTGAGTCTGACGTTACCTGCCTATGAATGTTTTGACTGAGCCGTTGTGAATAAACAGTATCTGTGACTTTGCTTTCTTCATATGGCTGCTCTAGAGTTGCAGTAGAGTTGTGATTATAATTGGAATACTTTACGGTCAACATACCAGATTTACCAGAGTCTATAAATGCATATTTCAGGACTCCTGCTGATAACCTATTGTCTATTTCTGGCATGCTGTTCAAAAATTCTGTAACACCCCACTTTCTCACACATGCGTTGAACCTGATTTCAATAACTCCCTCCTCGTCTAAACAGGTTTTCAATTGTCAAAAAAAGCAGATAGATTGATATTGCAGATTACCATTGAAGTGGATGAATGCAGGTGAAAATCTAACATTTAATATGTTTAATGGGAAAGAAGACAGACTGATTAGGTAATTTAGATTCATGACCCACTGAAATATCTTTTCAGTTAAGTAACTCTGGGTTTAGATGAAGAATTAGGGTGTTGACTGCGATACATAAAATTTCAAGTACACATCTCAGAATGCGCTGCTTCGATGAAGTGGTATTGGACTGCAATGTGTATGGCCTTTGTTCGAGATTTTGTCCTCTTTACGAGATCAATTGGACCTTTGTTATGGCAGGAAGCGCATAGGCCACATTTGTCTTTGAAGTGTCTGAGTAATTTTAAGTTACTGTGGTTGATACATGAGAACATTTAGTAAATGCTGGTTTGTTATTTATTTGCTGGGTAGAACCTGAGCGAAGTTATACGGTGAAACATGGCTTCCAACGGCAGTGCGTCACCAGGCGCTCCTGAGGAGGAGTTTAGAGAGCTGAAAAGCAGATGCAAGGTGGGTATGAGATTCATTTATATTTTTTTCTGGATATATATCAGAAGGGAAGTGTTGAAGTGACAACACTGAAATGAATGTTGATGACTAAAGAAAGAGAACTGTCAGGGCCAGAAATTGAAAAGATTTTGAGGCACTCGTAATAACGACAGAAAGAATGGGATGACCAAGTTTGTGAGACTTACTTCTAAATCAAAGTTGGCTAGCAAAATTTGATCTGTTGAAGGATACTTACTTACATATTTAGATACCGGTTATATGCCATGCTTCTTGTATCTTCTTTCCCTTCAGGCTAGGATTATTCCCTCTGGCGAATACATGCTATACATGCTTCTTGTATAGTGAGTTTTAATGATCTCACAAGGATGCTTAAGTAGCTAAACGTTGCAATTGAATAGTTTGCATGTTATATTGTATGACTGGTTCTGTTTATTATTGACACTGACGAACTGTTTGTGTATGAAATCTTTATTTTAACAGTGCTACAATGGCATATTGCCTTGATGACAGAGCTCTTGTAAATCTTAGTTTATGATTTCTTTTTGATGAATATTTTTTATTTTTAGTAAAATATGTTACTTAGAAATCTGCATTTGGCTGGATTTTTTCTTATACGAAGTATTTATTTGTACGATTGATTAATTTATTTACCGATTGATTCTGACAGATGATAAGGAAACTTAGATGATATAAAGCTTGGTTTGAGCAAATATTGACTGTTTATTTTTTATTGTATGTCTTTATAGCATCTGCAATAGTATTATGTAAATAACTAAAAATATATGGGTATATAATTATAATGTATTGATTAGATTTTGTATGTGTGGTATATTTCAGATATTATTCGATGCCGACCCATCTCAGGTAATTTGTATAACATTTGTAGGGCGCGGTGGTGTAGTGGTGGCGTCGTTGCCTTGAAGCCGGAAGGTTCGAGGTTCGAATCCTCCTCGCTGCGTAAGGACCTTGGGCAAGTCCTTCACTCACAATTGCTCAGCGCTTCAGCGTAAAACTCCGATGCAGTGTCCACTCTGCATTCGGGAGCGCCTCTGAGTAGAGAGAGCTTGAAGGGGCGCTATAACAAGTGCCCATACAAGCAAAGTTATTGACAGAACTTTGTAACAATGTATGTAAGATATCTTATGATTTTTGTATAGTAATTTTAGCATTTTGTTTTGTCCCCATCTCAGCAGGACTGTATCACATTCTCTGCACAAAGTTTTCACCAGTTAAATTTCTAAGGAAGCTGAATGTATTGTATTGTCGATGAAATTAAAACAAAAAATTTCTCAAGATTTTTGCAGTATAATCTATACAACTATGACTGGAGAGCAATAATAGTTACCATTGCCGTGGAGATATCACCGCCTCATTCTCCGTTGCCACGCTTCTACCACTACAGTAAACCATATTTCCGAGGTAAAACCAAAAATTGTTGTCCCGAATACTGCATTTTTTAAAGTTAGAAAATAAGAATATTCTTCATTCTTTCCAGCAGATGCACAGTTATTTTCAGAAGAAGATGATATTAATAGAAATATTTATGCATAGTAATGCAATAATTAATGTGTGTAAAAATTACAGCTTCATTCTAGGTAAGCGGATGCATTTGTTTGGTTTTTTGTGGTTGAACAGTTTCAGACAGACGCTTCATTACAGCGATTCCTCCGGGCTTTCCATACGGCAGACGAGGCGTTCAAAATGCTGATAAAGTGTAACAAATGGAGAAAAGAATACGGAGTCGTCAATCTGACGGAAGAGGATGACGACATCAAGGAGGAAATGATCGCTGGAAAGGCTATCCTCCTGCGGCACAGGGACTTCATGGGCAGGTAATCTCGTCTAGCCAATTGTGTATACGTGTCTGTTTATTTATGTAGTGCCTTTTAAAAACCTTGCAATATCAATATCGTTTATGGCTGCTGGGGTACAATGCTTCGTCTAAGCATTTATTAACCATTTATTGTAAAAAAGTTGTTAAGCCGAAATAAAATATTGATTGCAGGGCTTTTTTTAACGTGCAGTTGTACACAAAATGTGCTGTTGTAGAAGCATTTCTGTACAGTTAAAACTAGCAAAAAAGGTTATTGTCCTCCGATTGGAAGTAATTTACCATGGAAGATGGGAAAGGAAAGAAGGAGTTGTGCAGTTCTAAAAATGCCTTAAAAACAACCTTGATTCTGACTGAGAAATCTCTTCCACACTATGGAAGGCGCTTGTTCTTGAGTACAGAATTCTAGGCTTAATTGAAAATCATTCGTTCATTCATGTGAAGAATTTATATAGCGACCCCATCAAGAAGTCCAACCAAGGTGATACAGAATTGTTTTAAGGAGACTGTAAAACACTGATGAGTCAACCCTAGGTTACTGGCGTATCTCCAAACGAGACACTATATAGATGGACATATACAACTGAGAAAGCACAACGCTGGCAGGTTGAGAGATTCCAACACGAGAGACCAATAACTCCTCAAATGTAAGCTTTGGATCTTGAAGATGCACTGGTAGTCATCGTCAATCCAATTTGGGTTTGTGTTGGGGGTAATTTGTCTGTTTGTTTTTGGAAATAAACGAGCATACATACATACATACGCAAATGTAGATTCGTAGAATGTGTCTTTGTACAAAAAGGTGATAAAATGTGTCTGTTTTGGAGCTGGATCCATTTGAACAAGTACAATGTACATTGTTGATGTGGAGTTGTTGGTTTTCTTTGTGCAGGCCGATTCTTTACATATCAACGAAAAAGCACAACGCCTATGAAAGGGATATCGACAAACTGACGAAATTTATCGTCTATATGCTCGTGAGTACAATATATTCTTACGAGTTGTTAAAAAGTTCTTTCGAATGCTTTTTCTATTTTTTTGGTACTATGAACCAATTTTTTGGTGCTGAGCTGACCATACAGTTTGGATGTTTCTCTTTCCTTAAAACTGCAACTGCTTGTACCTGATAAACAAGTCCTTAACTCTTTAACCCTTGACAACCAGCTACACATGTTTTCAATGCATTCTATCACACGTTGGTCGTTAGAGGGTTAAATGATGAGCAGCATTGGTTTCCTAGTCACTTTTACTACACATTCGATGTTTACCCTTTACTGACTGAGGGTATAGGATTTCCCAAAGCATTTATTTCACTTTGGTTCTTCTTCGTGATCCGTAGGCTGAAAGCCCGTAGGTTTCCACTGCGCATTTGACTACTTCTATGATTCCCGGCCTTGTTCCCGGTGTGTCAGCTCCTGCGCATTCATCCCACACCACTCTTCTATGTCCTGCAACCATTCTCTGCATGGTCTTCCCCTTCTCCCCGTTCCCTCCATGGTTCCCGTCATTATGCTCCTTATCTTTCTATCGTCGTTCATTCTTTGGATGTGTCCGAATAGTTTTTAGTTTCCTTTCCATTATGGTTCCTACCATATCTAATTTGTAAGGTCCGTAACTCACATTGTGTTACATTTATGTGATCGTTGTGCGTTGCAGGAGAAAGCGTGTGCAAAGTGTGACGAAGACATCATAGACAATTTGTGTATAATATTCGACCTGAAGGACTTCAGTACGACGAACATGGATTATCAGTTCGTTAAGAATCTCATCTGGCTTCTCAGCCGACATTATCCGGAACGTCTCGGCGTCTGTCTGATCATCAACGCTCCGATGCTCTTCTACGGCTGCTGGACGGTCATCAAACCATGGTCAGTCTTGCTCTGGCCAGCGTCCAGTCTGTCATTGTTATTCGTAAGCGTAATCATGAATTTATATAGCGCCATGAGAAAGTTCCTTGGAGGCGCTTCCGACATGACGAGCACCGAACCATAATAAAAGAGAATGGTTTTTAAATGCTTTTGCAGAAAAGGGGCAAAGAAGACCAAAATGTTCATTATGGAGACTTTTAGGGAAAGACCAACATGTCTTTCAGGATTAAATTGGAGACTTTTCATGAAAAAGTAAATGTGCTAACGTGTAATTAATAAGCCACCACTATGTTGTGCACACTGTAAATCCGCTGATTCAAAGACAACAATTTTTATAGTGCCATAGCAAGCCCAAGCCGCTAAAAGCGGGCCTTGTCTTGTCTTTAACCATCCGAGGGTCGGTCGCTCTACAGACAAGTTATCTTTCTCTGTCCTGTGTTTCCCTTTTCATCCGATCAAAAGGCATCTCCATCCAGTCTCTGATATTGGCAATCCAGCTCGTCCTCGAATGTTTCTTCTAGTTAGTTTTCAAAAGCAATTTAGCATGTGCACTGTGCAGTACCTATAATCTGAGTCGTAGTGGCAGTAACTAATCCCTGATGCAAGATCAGATTCAATCCTCCTAGTAGGTGCTTTAGCATTTGTATCTATCTGTAAATAATAATAAATCTGAATTTTAGCATAAATTTGAGTTTTGCGTTGATCCTGTCTGTCGTTTGATGTCATTTTCTATAGGATGAGCAGTGTGACTACGAGTAAAGTAGTGTTTGCTGACGACAAGAAGCTGTGCGAATACATACATCCAGACATGCTACCAGACTAAGTTCCAGTAATTCCTAGAGGCCAACAAAGGCTGCTGCTGCTGCTGATGATGATGATGATGCTGATGTACCTGATACGACGGGTTGTCTTCTTCTGATGGAGCTTGGTGACCGTGCCGCAACATATCTGTTTTGTTAGACCACAGTTTAACTACTTCGCCTTAATCAAAAAATTTTGCAGAGTCATCGTTGGATGATTAATATTAATGAGATGATTAATATTAATGAGACGATTAATATTAATGAGAATGATTAATATTAATGAGAATGATTAATATTAATTAGATGATTAATACTAATTAGGTGATTAATATTAATTAGGTGATTAATATTAATTAACGAACAGTCAGAGAGAGAGATCAGTGTAAGTTACCGGTGCTTGGTAGATGTAACTATGCCTGAGTTAAGTTCGCAGTCGTACAAAGCTGTTCCCATATCACGTAAAATAGATGCAGAAGTGTGTTTGCATTTAAGTTTTAGATTTCCAAGTTCAATACATGACCCAAAAAGATTGTATTAACCCTTGAGAGATGAGCGTGTACTAAACTGCATAGAAAAGAAATGTAAACATCAGACTACAGAACTAATTTTAAATGTGAAAATTCTATTTAATTTACACCAGACATCTGGGTTTTAGACATGTAAGAGACTAGAGCTGCAATTTTTGAAACTTTTGGATTGTTCTTACACTGTTGTGATAAAAAGGTGGTTTTAACCTAAATATTCAGCACTTCCAATGAAATTTTAAGTTCATTTTCAAAATTTTCTGACTGTCAGGGTTTTTCTCGGGCATGGTCACATGTGGAATGCAATTCTGCTCTTTGACAGGCCTGCTAGACTGTGAGAGTGTGAGTTGACGTTTTGGTCCATGTGATTTGCAAACAATGTACTAGACTTTACTGTCATTCAGTTCTGTAGTGTAACAATTGTACAACATTTAAATGCATTGAGTTGAGATAGCAGATGTGAGAGTACTGTGAGTGCATCTTTGTTACTATTTAAAGAGATTTATGTGTTTGATTTAAAACCTGTGAATTTAACATTCCAAGTTTTATTTAGAAAAGTCCATTTGCTTAGAATTTTTTTTCTTTGATCGAATTCTTGATGAGGGCAAATTCCTTAATTTCAAGTCACTAAATGTTGCACCACAAACTTTCTAGTGGCAATGTTGGCAATTAAGAGATGTAGGTGAAATGAATGGCATTTAGTTTTCATGAAAAGGGCTTCTTTAATAGACTGATCATTTGTACCAGTATGTAGTGTTTGCATCAAAGAAAGTTAAGATTGTGATTATCTTGGTGATATGGTGTGGAATGGCCTCCCTCTTGAACTGCACATGTATGTTCCCTAGGTCACTATCTGACACATTCTATAAGCACTTGAAAACTTTTTTTGTCGTGTCGGCGTTGGGAGCACTTCTGAGTAGTTTCCTTGAAGAGGTGCTATATAAATACTTGAGTGATTATAGAAAATTGTTTCTCAGCTGTATTGTGTTGTGTTATTGAAGAGATCTGTAGAAAATGTTGTACACTGCCTGTGGTGACCAGTTACCACTGTCACAATTGAAAAGTTACTCGTATGTGCACATCTGTATATGTGGGTCAGTATCGAAGGAGTGACTTAACAAAGAGTGATTTAACAAAGAGTGACTTAACAAAAGAGTGGCTTAACAAAAGAGTAGTTCAACAAAAGAACATTCCAAGTTTTGTTTAGAAACAAATTGTGGAGCAATTTTAAAAGACATGATAGAAATATTGCAGATTTTTAAGGAGCGTCATAATTAAGGCGACATAACAGATTGGTTAGTATCGTATTTGTTGGTTGGGGAATATTCAAGGGTGGGGTGGTTGGGTATTTGTAACCAGAAAGTTAGGTCTATGCATTGTTTATCAAGGAGTTAAGTGAGTTTGTTTGAAGTGTTTTTGGGTTCATTATAAACAACTTCTAAAGTCTGGGTGCAAGTTCTAGCCATGTACTTATGTTTTCATGTACATCAGGAGGAGGACTACATCTGTTACATTACAGTAGTCTCATTCAAAAAGGGATTTGGATGTTGGAGGGAACAGTTGTTGGCTGTAAGACAGTGAGTGACATGAAGCATAATTATGCTTTTTTTTAATTGTGCAAATTGACCAGTGAGTCTTTTAAGAATCTCAGTTTTGCAAAAGATCTTGACCAACCAATATACCCCCCTGGGAATTCCATCAATATGCACTTGATCTCATGTCATAGATTTGAAGTGGTGGTGCTACAGCCATGGGCAGAGTTTGGTTTCCGTTCTTGGAGGGTATAAAGCCTTCTTGGGTGGGGGGACTAAGCCCGTGAAAAGATACCATTTACATGGTAAAAAAATGAATCTGGGTCTTCTTGGGGGGGCTTAGCCCCCCAGCCCCTGGGAAACTCCCCCACGGCTAAAGCAAATGCTCTGGTAAAACCTTTGTCCTGCCGAGAATTTATTTGGAACATAAATTGTCCCTGCACAGGTTATTTCTGATAACCCTGGCTATGCCCCGGTTACAAAAGTCTGGCACTGCCTCTGTAGGTATGTAGAAGAATTGGACACTGAATGACACTTTAGTATATTTATTAACTCATTGCCTAGATATATTGCCTTTCAATGAGTACATGTGAATATATATATTACGGTCACTCTTTTGAATTTTGACTGCATTTCTTAAGCTGTCACTCTCGATACGGTACTTGCGTTCTTGATGCGGTTCTTGATGCGGTACTTGTGTTCTTGATACGGTAGGCCTACTTGTGTTCTTGATGCGGTACTTGCGACGTTCCTCTGTTAAGTCACTCTTCATTATGGTGCTCTTATGAACAGAGTCCATATACAAAGGAGAATTCTGGGAACGTTGTTGCTTAGATACATTTCCTGGACAGAATTATTTTATTTGTGTAAAACTTTAATATGTCACTAGAGGCAACATGGAGGTGAACATACCTTCACGATGGCGTGTGAAAGTCTGAACTTTGTGAAAAGTTTTCTGGTCTTGTGGCGCTTAATTATTTTAAAAAGAGTCGTCTTTTACTGACACAGCATTTATTTCGAGACTTTTGGTTTACGGTGCCTGCTTACTTGCTTAGAAAATTTCTCATCTGTTTAATTTTTGAACATCTGTTTCACGCCGAATTTGCATATAGAAATGGTGTCCAATTTGTACATATCCTAAATGACAGCTATGTGTGCTGCATGTTCTAGTAAACTTGTTATTGTTTTTTTCTAATTGACATGCCGAGTTAATTTACGTGTGTTTGGCACTATGCCCGTTTTGTAACAATTGTTCGGAGTTGGCATTGACGAATGTTGATGGATTACGAATAATTTTAGTGTATTTTCACGGTATATTTACCACCTTTTTTATATTTGTACTAGACATGTGTGCACCAGACAATTGTTATCATGAAATTATTGAAACTGTTGATGTGATGACAGGTAGATTCGTAGAAAGTCTGTGCAAATAATTTTGGATATGAATGAATCTCAGAATGTGAATCTCTATCGAATGTTCGTTAATGAATTACTGCTGTGTTCTTTGCCAGAGTTAGTCATCAGGGCCCGTATTCACGACGATACCTTAGCTTACGTAAGCGTTACTAGCTAAGACGTGTCTTAAAGTCGGTATTCACCAGACACGCTTAGGGATCAATACGGTTGTAACGCCACGGAAAAGATTTCTCAGGCAGCACATTATGTGATGCGATCTAAATTCATCTTGTCACATATTAATAATAGCAGTTTGTGACAGCAAAAACAAAAAGCTTAAATAAGTTCGTAATCCCACAGCTAGCGGAATTAACTATGGCACTTTCGAAATACTTGACGCCTTAAACTTCGTCGATGTGGACAGATCGCAAATGCCCCGCCATATTTTGAACCTCCTGACTAGCCTGCTTACGCTACCCTTAGAGACGGACTAGTGTTAGTTGTAGAGGTCGTGCATACTGATTTATCCAATAGTTGCCAACTAGCCAGATTTAGTCTGCGACCAAGACTACGATACCGTCGTGAATACGTCCCCAGTAGGGAATGTAATCCCGGGGCATTCTGTCAATCCCGGGATTACGGGATTAAAAATAAGTCAATCCCGGAATCCCGGGATCCCGGGATTGGTCCATTTCGACATGTCGACCAAACATTTTCACTGCCTATTTCCTTAGTGATTTAATGCTGTTGTATATTAAAAGACAATCATAATAGCCTAATAAAGTTGTGGAGTTGTGTCATTGGCTTGATACTGGTAATAGAAGATATGCAAATGTTCAATGTTCGTCTTAATCGTCCATAATGAACACCTATTTACGGTAAAACGATCGCAAAAAACATAAAGCATCAATCGTAGAGTCTCCAAGCCGTGACCGTATCTGAGTGCACAGAAATCCTGCCACTGAAAACGCCCGTTTCGTCTCAACTGACGAAGGCGGGATTGACAGTAGACCTTAGTAATTATACGAAAGTGCCAAAAAGTGTATGTCTGTTGATTCAAAAACTGGCCTACAAGACTTAGTGGTCTCCATCAAGTCCTCAGTCGGAGTGTTTGCACTTGAGCCTACGCGTTCAATTAAATTAATATTTTAGATGTCAACTATAGGGTGACTGGTAAAGAGGTCCTAAGTCTCCTAACCGAGTGTATAGGCTTTGGCCTACCTGATCTAATGCTACGCAGTAATTTTGGCCACAGAATGATTTGGCCAACAGAGCGGAAAAGTTTAACCAGAGGCTTAGGCCTATGGAGACACACCTTGTGAAATTAGCCCTATAGTTGGTGATCCCAAGTTCCCAACGCCTAGGCCCTAAGCCTGTTCACTCTCCTTTCTTTTCTATATCAAGACGTTTAACCTGCAGACTAGCTAGGCCTATATACACCGAGCTGCAGCTAAGCCTGATTGGTTCTGCTTCTAAGAAACGAGCACAGCCTGCATAGGCATTATATAATTATGCCCTATAATACTATGTAAATTATAAACTAATTACAGAAGCACAGTGTTTTTTAAAAATAATCAATCTATTTAAAGTATTACGTTTTCGAGCGGCATAACTGACACCTTGCTCGCTGCCCATTGTTCTCTTTCAAAATAGGCCTACTCCCAGACACCACTTTTGGAAGAGGCATACTAAATCTATCAGATATTTTACCTAAATGAGTTTGGAGTCTTTCAACAGTTCTATTATAATATGATTGACTTCGTGGAAGACGTCGATCGTATAGCAGTGGGTCAAATTGGTACACTTATGGAATAGGCTACGCTGTTTACTCCAACCTTGACTTCGAAATGCAGCAGCTGCTGATTACTCAAAGCAGAGCCATTATATGGCAGTGACCGGTTGGCAGCAGCAGAGTTAATTGATTAATTATGATACAACGGTCCGGATTCAGGTCTGAGGGCAACAGGTGACCAATGCACTTAGACGCTGGCACGGACTGACTGACCCAAGACCTCTGCCCAATGAACCGAAGCAGCGGGAAGCTAGCAGCAGGGTTCCACCTCTGTATGCTACTATGGTATACATAGACAAAGACGTATAGTCTTTATCTGTCTCTGTACGCTAGCCTCTGCCTATCTGTCGAATTGGCGCCTTCCGAGCATTGACCAGGAAAGAATTTAGAGCTAAATAAAGTAATTTCAATAAAAAAAACTGTAGTCCCGGACGCACGGGATTTCATCTTTGCCAGTCCCGGGATTTCGGGATTGAAAACAGTCCGGGATTATCGGGATCCCGAAATTCGAGATCCCGGGATTACATTCCCTAGTCCCCAGATTACATTGTCAAGATACAGACTTGACCATTAACAATCTACTTCATAAACGAATTTGAAATGTTTCAGCTCTTCAAATTAGCTTGTACAATTATAGAACTTTGTGAAAGCATTCACATTGCACAAGCTGCTGTACTAAACTATTAGGAGCCACACTTCCAAATATTGTATATATTTTATTGGATATATTTTGCACTATGTCCGACAATTCGATCGAATAAGCAAAGGGTTTGTTCTTGTGCAAAATTATAGCATTTGATTATCATTCCGAACAAGCCCAATATCCTGCTACATCTGGCGCCTCAAGTGGTCGAAGCTGGAGTTAAAAATAATAGTTACCGGTTTCTGAACAATACGATCTTATATTATCGGCTACGTTATCATCGCATCTCATGTTCCGACACTATACAAGAATACATCGCAAGAATAAAGAGTAGCGTCGTTACTGCCGTTAATATCCGACAACATCATCTCTGCTCATTAGTTATAGCTGCCATATTTATATATTTTACTACAATATTATGAATGCAAGTCGTAACATATTCCACAGCGCAAAAAATCAAAATCATTGAGGTCATCATCATCATTGTAGAGGCCTATAATCTTCTCCATCTGTCAATATTTTACACCCGCTCCATCCATCCTGCTGCCTTCGTTTAGTTGCGTTTTATGTACAGACGTAATAATATCACTTGAAACTGTCCACTTCTGGCGATCAATTAACAGCTGCCTGGTTCTCCGCTGGAGACGATGCGGACCAGTCCCATCATTCGAAGAACTGATCGGTGTCAAGCCCCCTCAGCATTTAGAACCGCGTCTGAAGACGTTAAAACAAAAACAGTGATTGACAAGTAAGTAAGGTAGAGGTTGAGCTTAAACAAAAGCACAGTACAGATTGAGCCCAGAAACAAGTACAGTATACAGTGGGGTGTAGTGGGTATGTTTGTTGCCTTGCAGCCGGAGGGTTGCAGGTTCGAATCCACCTCAAGCTGCTTCGTATGGACCTTTGGGCAAGTCCTCACTCACAATTGCTCAGCGCTTAGGCGTGAAACTCCTATTCAGTGTCCGTGCTGTAGTCGGGAGTGCTTCTGAGTAGAATCTTGAAGGGTGCTATAACAAGTGCACATACATACATATGTTAAATGTTTTTCTTATAGACTTTACTGTTACAATTGATGGTATAAACTAACATATTATAAGCAGAATCAATCACAACATTGTGTCATCAAATGAACAAAAAGATGAGCATTGGAGTGTCTACTGGACAGACCGTAAGCAAGCTGTCAGTATTGGGTCTGGCATGTGACAGACAGTCTAAGTGCAAACTCATGGATGAAGTTATCTGCTCATGAAAATGTTCTTCTATGCTACTTAAATGGTAAAGGTTGAAGAAACTGATCGAAAGTAGCAAGATTGAGAAATACAGACTGCTTCAAATAAACATGAGTAAGGTAATTAAAAACAGAGCTTTGATTTGAAGAATTAGAATTGGAAAACTATAATAAACAATAAAACATCAACTGCTCGTAAATTTCATTGATAGTCTTAGTTACTAATTCCCTGCAAAGCTTAGCGTCTAAATACCTCTGAGATTTGATGTGCAAGCCACTTTCTGCACGATTTTCACGCCCTCTTTGTTCTGCTAACCATCTCGATCTATTTGTAACTCGTTTATGAACCTCATTTACCCAGCATTGGACTTTTGCTATTGCGGGTCCCCTCAATGTGGAATGACCTTCCCTCTGCAACTCGTAGCAGGATTCAGATGGGGAATTCACCTGCATCTCTTTGAAGACCTTTCTCTTTTCATGGGCCTGTCTGTCATGTTGAGAGTGCTTCTGAATAGCTCTGCTGTGAGAAACGCTTTACAAATGTTCCTATTAGACTAGATTAGATAATGTTCCTATTAGATTAGATTAGAAAGGTAAATTATATAACTAACTCGATTATGACGATGATTGTTGTCGAAAGACGTAACTACTCCAATCAGTTGTGTTGATCCATATCTTCTTCGTCCTGTACACAAATAGAAACCCAAGTTTTAATGCAATTCTTTAACACCATTTCCAGCCCAGAGCAGGAAAACACTAGTAAGTGATAGCAGAGGGAAAACTCTATCAAGGTGCCACCCATATGCATACGCAAAACAAGTGCGTACGTAATATTATGGACAATTCCCGAATATCCACTTCTTCCCTGGTAATAATTATCAACTCACCATCTCTCCGAGCTTCTCTCTTGTTCTCTCCATCTCTGCAGTACAATTACTTTGTTATAACATAATCATTTCACATCATTGCCTAACTATGATACCTTGATTTTTCAGCCCTTTGCTACTGCTGGACCACACATCCAAGCAAATCATTACGTAAAGCTCTTCTAGCGACTGTTCAAAAAGGTCGTAGCACTTCCAAATTGCCAATGCATAATTATTTTCCTTGGTCATACAGACTGTAGCATGCATATAATATTTATTGTCCACCTTAAATACCAAAGTTGTGGCTACCACCAGTAATAAAAATTGATTCAATTAGCCTACTCCCCTTTGCAGCAGTTTTGCGTTTTGACGACGCATTTCACTTCTCACCAGTTGAATATCCGTATAAACAACGATAATCAATCAGAAATCAAGATAACCGACTGTAATTCTTCACCGGTAATAATTTCCAAACAATCTTAAAAGCAAAATTAAGTAAACCAAATGTTTCACTCGAAGTCTAATATTTATTGTGAAATGTACCACCATTCATCCATCAATCTATCCATCAATGTATGTACACATTATTCGTTTACGTTATAGAACAATAGGCAACACACTGCATAGGACGTTTTAAACAATTGCAGACGCCTCGCAAACTGTAAGGCAACATCATGGGCCGCAATCCTGTGCTAAAATGGCATTGCTCCTCCCACAGGCGCCCTTGTAACAACATGGCTGTGTTACGGCGCCATATAAATCGTCACTCAACATCACCTCACTATGACTCACCCGTGGAAAACTAATGAAATCGTCGGTGAACGATTGGACCGGAAGGCATGATGACGTGTAACCCCTCGACCTTGAATCCTGGCTGCTTCCTCGGCTGTGGAGCGCGGCCGGCGACACGGAAGATGACAGTGGCTCCCTCTGTTCACTGTCCGACTCGGCCGCAGTGTTCCGCGATCCCAGAACAAACGTCGGGGACGTGAATAGAGTTTTTGCCTTGTCGTCGATCGCTGGAAAAGATCCATGTCGATGGAATCCCAGCTGGAAGATATCGGAGCCAACGCTCTCCTCCTGCTCCACCTCGCCATCGTTTGACGCCACCGTTCCGTGACTGTGGGACAGACGAGACGACGTGAGGTTTAAGCTGACCGAGTCGGGTTCTAAGAGGTCGGGCATGTCCATAAGAATTCGCTCGGAACCGGAGGTAGAATGCAGCGGACTTAACGTCGGCATTTCTTCGCACAACACGTCTCTCTTCTCAACTACAGTTCACAAAAAATTGGCATTAATTACAAACATTATTACTAAAATTCATATTAAAGCAGCTATAAAATTCAGCACATAGCGAAATCATTCAGCAAGCCGAAGAGATTAAAAGTAACGAATACATTAAAAATGACAAAGAATTTTTGGCAGGCCCTAAGGCAGGACAAGCCAGGTCACAAGTAAAACAGACAGGCCACAATCATGACCTGCTGCAACCTATGGTGGTGCCGTGAAGCCCTCTAGACGTACCGAATGACATCATGTAAAATCTCTGCAATACAGATTATCTGAAGAATGACAAGTGACTAAAAAAATACTGAATATATTGACCAAAGAATATATCATAATGCCATAGTAGTCATTCTGTACGAAGTACAATATAAACCTTTAAAAACGATGAAACAGACATTAACAAGGCCATGCAGTATTCTACCAAAGTCTTTAATTCTTAAATCATCATTTGTCACTCACTATTTGACTGTATAATTCCAAGCGGACTCGAAAATGTATCGTAGAAATTCTGCTGCGACGACGTGTCATTGACGTCGAGATTTGACGGTGAATAAGCGTCGGCGTACGACGAGAAAAGACGACTTTTCCTCCCTGTAAAACAAATCCCGTATATCATTCATTATGGATATTTATATAGTGTGACTCTTCAAGGATACTACTCAGGAGTGCTCCCAATCCAACAACGGCTTAAAACGATGGTTTTAAGACTGCAATAAAACGCATCTGAGCCAACCCTACGCATCAGACTGCTACTGATGTCGGACTTCAAGTCTCGTCAATTTCGTCGTCAGGGTGCACAGTTTGCAAAACTTTGCATAACCCGTGCATTATATGCATGAAAATACTGTGGTTAGTAAAATAAATAATAGTTAAGCGGTGGATCTCGATAATGAAATATTAAAAAGATTAGACATCATTACTGAAAAAATAGCATCTTAGAAACTGTATTGTTGTACGCCAATTCTGATTATAATCCTTTTCACTCCAGAGCTTTTTAAAGCAATTTTTTGGAACTGCACAACCAGAAAGTTTTTCTAGTGCGAATTTTCGGCGAAACTCTCTGGCTGTCTAAGAAAATTTTACCCCAAAAATGACCTTTTTAAGAGTCATTTTGTTGAAATTTTCTAAGTTTCTCCCCACAAATATCCCAAGTCGGCGACAGAAAAAACTGATGACCTTTTTTAGTCGTTCACTTAGAAACTGCTTTTTCCCCGCCTTACTGCTTATTTTTTCACTGCACAGCTCCTTTGCTCTTCCATCGTGAACCGTCTGCAATTACCTTTTTGTAATGATTTTCACTGTGCACATAACTGCTTTTACAACTGCACAAATTCATTTACAACTGCACGTTTTGTGTAGAACTGCACGTTTAAAAAAGCCCTGTTTCACTCTGGTAAAGGAACAAATACTACATGACAGACTTTCCTCATCTTCTTCTAGCCTCAAATCCTGCTTTTTCTCTCGAGAGTCGCTTGCACTTGAAGCGCTTATGAAAAACTTTTAGCTGAGAGAAGTGCTTTTATAAACGGTCATTATACAATGCAATACAATGTATTTAAAGCATTGTACACTATTAGCAGCATAATTGTTAGCGACACAAACAAATTAGCAGACGTACGTTCAGCCGAGAACTTACTCTTCCGATTTCCCTTGAAGACGTGAGTCTTGGATCGTTTCTTCAACGAGCGGTAGTTTGCATCTAAGAATTCTAGACGTAAAACAACAAAGGCATCAGATGATTACGACATTCCATGGCCAGCAGTGCATATATGAGTAGCAACCACTCACTCAACAGAGCACCATTACACCACAACCATTATTATTAGGCATACAAAGCACACACAGATCATCTGCCATCCCACACGGTCACACCGTGCGAGTCGGTTAAAGGCCCTTCCTCTCTCGAATCAGCATATGCTGGAAAGTATGTTGTTCCTGGTAGATGTCCTGTCTTTGGCCGGTGTTCACAGTCGCGGGTCACTCCATCAGAAACTCTCTACCTCCTAATGCTCGCAACTCTCTTAGTGAGACTGTCTTTTGCTATAAAATAAAAACTTAAACTTACCTACGTTTCCAGTCTACCTACCGTAATTAATAAAATACAACTCAGAACTCGTGGCTGTCAAATGGTTCGATTCAACTCCTGCGATAACTTGTGATCAACGAATTGTAATCCTGCTGCAGTGTGTCAATATGAAATTAAACTTCTACCCACCGTCCACTGAATTCATCAAACAGACATGACCTCGTGGTTTCTCGCTCTAGAACTGCTATGAGTTCTGAAGTTGTCTTGTATTGTGTTAATTAATATTAAGTTGACTTCTATTGTGCCAACTTTCTCTCTGAAGTACTTATAAAGCGCACCTGGTGATGTCTTACACTATAGACATTGGCACAACAGAAGTTAGTAATAATTAATACAATACAACCACGCCGTGTCTACACTTCTGTCTGGCAATCTCCTGTCTTCCTTATCTCTTCTCAAAATTGGCTTCTTCTCGCAGGATCTTGCACACCGAAAGCATTTCTGAACAGTCCACCTACTAGAGGAACTCCGCCACTGGTTGCATTCTGCCAGTGCCAGTCCCAAGCCTGGATAAAGGAGGAGGGCATCGCTAATGGTCTTTGTTACCACACAGAGACGTTAAACTGCAAATACCACCACCTACTAGACACACTTTACAAATGTTTAAAGTGCAAAATATATGATAATAACAATCAAAGCGAAATGACTATCTTAACCGACCCGCTGGACGTGGTCCTTCAAGATGGTGATTAACGATTTCCGACCATCCGATCGGATAGATATCGGGCGACTGACAATCGATCCACTGATCGAACGCAGATTCCCATCCGTCGAAATGAATCTTCAGCAGACGACCGACCACGTGAACGATCGTTGCAACGCAAATCAAGCTTGAGAAGACAATACAATCAATTGTTATATAATATAATTATAATTGTTATAAAATACAATCAATTGTTAGAAAATAAATTATAATTGCTATAAAATAAAATTATAATTGTTATAAATACAATCAATTGTTATAAAATAAATTATAATTGTTATAAAATACAATCAATTGTTATATAATATAATTATAAGTGTTATAAAATACAATCAATTGTTATATAATATAATTATAATTGTTATAAAATACAATCAATTGTTACAATATACTAATCGTCAAGTGTATACAGTTCATTACTTTCAAATCCAGATCAAGGTTCGAACTTTGATTTACCGGCCTTTCTCATGCCTAGCGCCCAAGTATTCTTAGCCCACGTGTCTTTGTTATCTCATCAGCCTGATGACTTCAGCATCTTCTGTTCATTCGCTATGGGCGCCCTTGTAACGGCATGGCTTTGTTACGGCGCCATAGAAATCGTCATTGTTATTATGTTCATGTGAGAGTCATGATCTCCTTGTATTTTGAGCAAGGACTGCTTTGGCCAAACTCGAGCTTCTGCTGCTCCCTGTTGCATTCCGTCCTGTGCCTAGAGGACACACCACTATATTTCCTTCTCACTTAAAAACTGCCTTATTTAACTGGGAGCGCATCTGAGTAGATAACCTTGAAGACCTGTGCGCTATATAAAAAGTCAATAATAATAATAATAATAACACATGTCATGCATAAGTGAATAATACCTTGGTTCCATGAGATCAACCGCCTCAAGCTTCATTCCAACTCGGTAACCATGATTAGGGATGTCCTGCAATCACAATTTCATCTCATTACGACTATTTTAAAAAAATCATGTCACAAAAATAACAACAAAGCAATGTCAACAATCTTTCTTTATTTAAAGTAACCAGCCAATTGGGTTACAACTGATCAACAAGATTCTAAACTACGTTCCTCCATTCGGAGAGAATTCCTCTTCTCCAAGTACAAACTACTCTTAGACAGCACCATGCTTTCTCTATAAGTCACGATGTTATGAAATGGGCTCCTCTATAGGCTCATCACAATTCATTTAATAAATTCATATATAATGAATTTCGTGAATTCATTTAATGAACGAATGAATTCGATTACTTGCAAAGGTCGTCGGCCTTTGAATGATTGACAATTTTCTTACAAGATGCATTTCAATGATTTACAAAGAAAGGATTTAGAATCAGTGATCATTAAATTAACTTATTTTTATCACCCACTCCAATCAGATAAGAGAGAAAAGTTCCACTATGCCTTATGCGGAAATAAGTGAGTTGGAAAAGAACAAACTAATAATCACATTTACTAATTAAAACAAAACAACTGGCATGAACTTAGTTTTGTCCTAACCTTATCAAACAAATCCACTGGAGCGGCCACAGATTTCGTCAATTGTAGATATTCATACCAGTTAAATGGCGTCTTGCTTCCTAACAATTCACATCAAAACAAAACTAACTGCAGTTAAAATACAACGGCTTAATTCAAAATGAAACAACATAAAAGCAAACACTTAGCTTCTAGTGCCGTTTGACTGGTCCTTGGTAACACCACGTGGTCTTCCGCAGGTTTCCAACTATATCCCCCCTAGCTGTTGATTCAAACTTAATATGTTCCCTTCTTCCATGGGGGGGGTTGCAACTTAACAGAACCTACTCAGGCATATGTTTATTGCCCAGCTGTGGACAAGGCCGTAGTCAGAATTTGATTTCAGGGGGTATTTCAATAATTTCCCTTCCTAAAAAACTAATGACCTTTTTTTAGTCATCCGGCCGAAATCCTCAGAAAATGTCACCAATTAATGATTTCTTTTTTTTTTAACTTTCCATTTCGGGGGTGTTTTCATGGTTTTATTTAATGGTTCTTGCATCATGTGCTCGTAAATGCATTCTATCATTTTTCACATCTTCCATTTCAGGGGTGTTCAAACACCCGAAACACCCCATAGCTACGGCCTTGGCTGTAGACACTATCTATACTGAGTGGACAAAATAATTCGGACATTGAGATGTTTCATGCAAACGCCATCCAATACGTCATCCAACAACCACAGGCTGGACACTGACAATCCCCGTTATCCAGCTTTGTAGCTGTGGGCAGATACGCAAAATCGACTTGCTTTCCTGATGACTCATTCTCTTTTACTGTGTACAATCTGGATGCATGACCTTGGACCATCAATTGACCTTTTCAAAGCATGTGAATAAATTAATTGACCCTAGTACAAGGATACTAATCTGATGCATAGTATATATAGAAAATCAACCAACTAAAATCCCAGAAGTGTAGCGTCTATATTTTGCTCAGATGTACATTTGCTCATATGTACACTTTCTCAGTCATACAGTTGCTCATGTGTACATCAGCTCATGCGTGCACTTTCTCATGCATGTATACAATTGCTCATGTGTACATTTGCTCATGTGTACACCTGCTCATGCATACAACTGCTCATGCGTACATTTGCTCATGTGTACATCTGCTCATGTGTACATCTGCTCGTGTGTACATCGGCTCGTGTGTACATCTGCTCATGCGCACACTTTCTCATGCATGCATACATTTGTCCGTGTGTACATCTGCTTGTGTGTACATCTGTTCATGCGTACACTTTCTCAAGCATGCATACATTTGCTCATGTCTACATCTGCTCATGTGTACAGCTGCTCATGTGCACATCTGCTCGTGTGTACACCTGCTCATGCATACATTTTCTCATGTGTACATCTGCTCATGCATACACTTTCTCATGCATGCATACATTTGCTCATGTCTACATCTGCTCATGTGTACATTTGCTCGTGTGTACATCTGCTCATGCGTACATCTGAAGACAGCAACCAACCAACAGCTGACAACAAACCTTTCGGCGGCGTAAGCTCCAAGTTGTTGATTTTGCAGAATCCCATCGGCAGAATGTACGGCGACGTGACGTGGTAGCAGAACCATTCCGTTTCACTGCTGGCGCCATCTATGCCGATCATGAGGTAGTCGAGGTTCATGACCTTCTGGACGGTCGACACGCAGATGCACGCGAGGTTCAACGGGTCAATCGCCTCCAGCTTCATTCCGACCTGGAACTTATGCAGGTTGCTCGAGACGTCTTTCGTCTAACAGACATAAAAAACAAAAACGACGACCGCATTGAAAAACAAATTCATGTGTGCAAAAAAAAAAGAAATGCTTCGAAAACTTCGTATGCATGTTCAATAATATTTGACCGCCATATCTGTCTGACACAGTGGTTTGTCATATGTACAGTTTGCAGAACTTACAGAAAGATGTAACAGTTGATTAACGGCTGATCAATGCTAGCGGATCAATGTCTGAAATGTTTGTCCTACGGATTAGGATCACTATTTCTTAAACATGATCCTTTGTCATCAATGGACCCTCATTATGGAATTCCCTTCCCTTCACTTTGTGTGGGACACTTCTTTCCGGATCGCTATCTACATGTCTCTCTCTCTTCCTCAAACCGAAAGTGTCCATGGATACAAAATAGCTCATTCACTTACATTAAAAAGATCATTTATTTAAAAGAATACCTTGTCTTCTTCTTTTTCTTTCTGGCTGGAATTAATCCCTTGCAGGGGAGGGGTCAGCCACAAAGAATACCTTGTCTATCGATATTAAACATTATTTATTAAACAGCTTAAAATAACATAAAATAACCTATTTACTGACAATGTCTCCTAAGAAAAGTCAACAGAATTAAACAACTTCATTTACCTTAACAAACATGTCTGGCGTAGAATCATTTTCACAGTATTGCTTGAAAGTTGCTTTGCTTAAAGATGCAGCCTTGTACTCTGTCAAAACAAAGACAAAATTAGGTAAATACTAGTAGACAGAAGACGATAACAAAACAAGTTTCTGCATCTTGGCCAACCCAACAACCCACACAGCAATAAACAATGACCATATGAAATCAAACTTCAGCGGAAACTTATGGGACGCGGAGGTGTAAGGGTATGTTCAGTGCCGTGGAACTGGAAGATTGCGGGTTCGAATCCACCTCAAGCCGCCACTTAGGGAACCTGCACAATTACTTCACTCATGCTCAAGTGCTTTGGCGTGAAACTCTGATTCAGTGTCCGCACTGCAGTAGGAAGCGCCTTTGAGTAGAAATCTTGATATAACAAGTGCCCAATACATACATACATGTACATACTAGTTGTCAACAGCTCCTTTAAAGAGCATTCTTAACTCTTAAGCGACAACCATGCACTAGAGCAGGTGGGATGATGACCCGTTGGGGATTAAATCAAGAATTGGTTGCGCTGACACAAACTTGAACAAAATTGCTAACCTCACAGTCGTTATACAGTAAAATCATTGGTCATTGGACCCTGTGTGGTGAAAATTCGGCTGGTCATTTAAGAGTTAATGTAAATTATGCTGTATAATCATTTGTTATGTTACAAGATGCAAATCTGGTTGAGCACTAAATTAAATAAGGAAATTTGTATAGCAGCTCTTCAAGGCATACTCAAATAATAATAATTACGACAATTGATATGGCGCCATAACACAGCCGTGCCGTTACAAAGGCGCCTTACAAAGCAGCTAACATGCGAGGGTAAGCCCTAGCCTTCTCAAAGCACCATACTCAAAGTCAAGCCTTTGTGAAAAAGAAGAGTTTTCAAGCATCGAAAACGGTGCATGGCATGAAATATACATCAAAGGAAATGTGGAAAAGCAAATTAAGAATTTCAGAGAACAGAACAACGCTAAAAAAAGCCAAAAGCAAACAGGATCACCCAAGATCATCTTCTGCTTTTATATAGAACTATGCTTAGACATATATGTCCCAGCTGGAACCTTTACACAGACTTTGCAAGGTGTGCCAGTGATGCATTTTAGCTACGAGTGTCGCAATTACCTGAAGAAGCGTCGAGATTATGACCAACCATCTGTGACCATCCGACGTTGTGGATCAGCGTTGACAAACTATGGCACCAGAAGAAATCATTGTCGATCTAAACAAAAGATTCACATTTAAAGAAAGACCTCTTTTGAAAGAACAATACCCTTCTGCTGCTAC
The DNA here is from genome assembly GCA_949752735.1 of Lumbricus terrestris. Taxonomy (NCBI): domain Eukaryota; kingdom Metazoa; phylum Annelida; class Clitellata; order Crassiclitellata; family Lumbricidae; genus Lumbricus; species Lumbricus terrestris. Next base: position 4,772,084 of record OX457052.1, read on the forward strand.
TGCATAAACAACCTGTCCATCATTTTCTTCATCTACCATCAGCAAAGGCAGGCACTTGCCCGCATTATATTTCTACTTAAAACGCTCAAACTGCTTCCAAAAAGTACCACAGGTCTTCCTGCTTACAACATGCTCAGAGATTTTCAGCGAACCAACCTTACCTCTGAATTGATATATCTCAGTTTAAGTCGACCGCCGATGACCTCGTCAACCGTCGACACCTTCATCGTTGACAGGCACATTCGGTCAACAACCTCGACCACCATACCCGGCTGCAGCGGCCATTTCTTTAGCTCCTCGTTGATCTTACTCTTGAAATTCTGCGGCAACGTTCGAGCACCGGTTAGGACCTTCACAAGAAATCCTTTCCAGTCGCAGTACTTAGTCTGAATGGCTGAAAAGACAGACAATGGAAGGCTAACAAAAGTTATGCTGCTACAACACAAGACAATGGGTGCTACCATAGGTCATTTGACATACTGCCTATTTTACTCTTGATCTGCACCTTATCATTTGCTACAAAGTCATTGGAATTTTTGATATCTTCTCTACATTCAATTTCTTCTTCAACCTGCCAAATATCTCCCATGACCCTCCCACCAGTGTTTGTTCTCTAACAGTGCCTGTGGAGTAAGGTGGTGTAGGCCTGTAGGGGTATAATTAATTCAATGTCTTTGCTTAGTCGGGAGCGCCTCTGAGTAGACATCTTGAAGGGGTGCTAGAACAAATGCTCATAGATAGATGCATACCCTAACGCAACATGCTGAAATTGTACGGTTGACTAAATACAGTTTGCAGGATACAACAGTATTCTCGATTGCCCGTCTTCCAAAGTTTACAAGTGATCAAACGACTAAACATCGACGACAAAGAGTAACCGCCTTCTGAGTGAAGGATATCAAATGCCTAGTTTTCCACATATAAGGCCACAGCCACATACAATGCATCCACCTGCAGAGCAGCACGGCTCACAGCAATTCAGCACTTAAGTTGCATTTATGCTAATAGTGCAACCTCTCTGATGCAACCACTCTCTCAAATCCCTTATTACAAAGTCGAATGAATAACTTATAACAAGTTGGCATGATGATAAAAACCACAGCACAACTTACATTACAGTGTGACAATAGCATATTGTAACCGAGCTGCGAGAAAGACAAATGAAAGCGTACTTTTTGGTGGCACAAGTTGGCAGCCGGAAGCGGCACACCAGCCAACCGGATGAACATCGTTCGAACAAAGGTTGACCCAGAAGTCCAACGACGAATCCGATCCAAAACCTTCGTAACGAACTTTTGCCCTGTAACCTATAGATGTAAAACCAAAGAACAAGAGTCATTTAAAGTAAGCTAGTAAGTATTTTCTTTATCACTCCATTTGCAAACGCACAACGGGACATAAAACATCGTCAGAACAAATCAAAGTAATTCATTCATTCATTTTACAAATTCATACAGCGCTCTGCGCCCGTTAAAGAAAACTACTCAGAGGCGCTCCCAGTCAGCCACTGTGAAAGAAAAGACTTGAGAGATTTATGAAACAAAGTTTGATCAATGGTCAGATGTAGTAAATGAAGCTTTGAAGAAAGGTCATTCCAGATTGATGGCCCTACAACCAAGAAAGTTCGGTGCTGCCTGGCAGCTAAGCGAGACCATGGAACTAGGAGTTGTCCCTTCATAGCAGAGCGAAGAGCCCAATGTGCTTCAACGTCCAAGACTGGGCTACAGCGATCGCGTAGGTAAGATAGCGCGCAACCAAGGATGCAGCGTGAAACCAGAGCAGCAATTCGATACGAGATACGTTGGCCTACAGACAACCAGTGTGACACATCACGCGTGTAGGCAGAGACAGAGGAAAATTGGGGAATTCGTCCAATGAGCCAAGCAACGGAGCGCAGAACCCGATCTAATCGTCCCAATCCTAATCGTAATAACTACTAATTAAATATGCAAATTAAATAAAGCGATCAGAAATCGACACGTCACAGGTTTTGAGCCCCTGTGTCGCATTCAGAGTTAATCAAAAAGGATTTAAGGTGCATAACAATACCGGCAACTTTGACAACAGACGTAATCCAGTAGACTTTCGACGATGGTATACACGTATCTTTGTTGACAACTTCAACCTTCATGTCGAGTATGACGTTTTGCCAGAAGTCAGACAGCGGACACTGCAATTGAATAAAATGCAATTGAATAAAATGCAATTGAATAAAATGCAATTGAATAAAATGCAATTGAATAAAATGCAATTGAATAAAATGCAATTGAATAAAATGCAATTGAATAAAATGCAATTGAATAAAATGCAATTGAATAAGAATGCAATTGAATAAAATGCAATTGAATAAGAATGCAATTGAATAAAATGCAATTGAATAAAATGCAATTGAATAAAACGCAATTGAATAAAAATCCAAAACATATCCCGATAGCGTATCAGAATGAAAAAAGATGTCACAGAACTACAGCGTACAACATAGTCAGCTTCATAAGTGACTATCTTGTACTCTTAGTTTGCCATACATCGCAAATATTCACACAGCCAACTCTCTTGAGTATTTCAAGTCAATACTCAGGACATACCTCTTCTTTTATTTGAATCTGTGACTGATAGCGTACTCATGTTTGTCAAGGCACCCTTGTAACAGAACGTGCTGTGCGATGGCACCATAGAAATTGTCATCATTATCATTTTAGTTGTATGTGCACTTGTTATAACGCCCTTCTTTTACCCAGAAGCGCTCCCAACTACAATGCGAACACTGAATCGGAGTTTCACGCCAAAGCACTGAGCAATTGCAAGTGAAGGACTTGCCCCAGGTCCTTACGAGGTGGCTTGAGGTGGATTCGAACCTGCAACCCTCCGGCTGCAAGGCAACGAACATAACCACTACACCACCGTGCCCCACTGTACTACTACTCTTTCTTATTATTAATAAGTGCAATTAAAACACAGCGTAATCTGGACTGTTATAAATAATCCATATTTGGTCTCACGTGTTTGAAGCACGTGACAGGAGCGGCAACTGCATTCTCGCTGTCCAGATATTTACTCCAATCGAACGTCGAACTGTAACCTAATGAAAACGTTCAGCATGCGACAAATTAATCAAAGATTTTAAAAAAAACAGCGTGAAGTTTCTTTAAGATCATTCGACTGTGTAAAGAAATAAAATTTTACACAAATCAGGTCAACAATTTTTGTGATTTCTAAAATTAAATCAATTAATTTAAGCCATTTCCATAACTATAATAACCCCAACGGCACAGTGAAAAACGTCTGCATAGCGATGTAGCCATGTAAGGCTCAATATGGGCTCTTCCCTGCATCCTATCTTGCTCTCCCAAGATTTCTGAGCTTACGTCATCACCAATAAAATGTTTGACAGCCGAAATCAAAGTATCCAAGGTCATAACGCAAAGTCTATGTAACAAGCCTGAACGTATAATTGTTGGACCACAGAGCAGGTGCATACAGATTGGAGCACGGTCTATCAGTTCAATAGCGTAGTGGTGGTTAGCATGCTGAACTGCCAAACGAGAGATCTGGGGTTCAAATCTCGGGGTTCAAATCTGGGGTTCAAATCTCGACCAGGGCACAAAAAACTTTGTTTCCATTTCTGCTTCATCACTACCACCCCCCAACAACTCAGGCACAAGTACATTGACCATACAAGCGTACACTGTCGGTGGGAAGACAGTGAAGGAGAGGATTGGCCACACACGGTCTGCATATGTGACGATTATGAAAATGAAGAAAATGAAAACTAAGAAAATTAAGTCGCCAAAACTTCATACATGTATATGGCCACTTCAGGGATAGCTTAAGGGACTGACCACTCTTCCTGTACGTAAGTATGTTTTGAGGAGTTGCTATATCGCCCCTTCAAGATTCCTACATGGAGGCACTCCCGATTACAGCATGGACACTGAATTGGAGTTTCACACCGAAGCGCATGAGCAACTGCGCGTGAAGGACTTGCCCAGGTCCCTACATAGAAAAATTATTTTTTTACTTCAAAAATTAATTTCGCTAGTTTAGTTAATTACGGAATGAGTTAAAACTCGGTTGACTGAATCAACTCACATTGAATCTGCTTAGACGGAACAGACGAAGACAATGGACCTTGCAACTGCAACTTTGCTTTGTTTTTCGATGCAATCAACGCCTTTTTCTAAAGAATATATATATCAACCAATTGTATTGTTAAACACTAGCAAACAACAATGCAAAAACACTTAATACGCATGGCTAGAACATCACACATATAAGCAGAAACTGGGGCATATTTTGGAATAAAACCGATAAGAACAGTCTAGAAGAGAGTCCAAAATCTAGGTTTTAGCAATGAAAGAAAAATTCATTCACCATGATGGCAGGTCAAGGTACGACAAGAGAAAGATAACCAGATGACCTCAAGGAACAACAATACATCTGAGGAATCTAAACACTGACTTTATAATGCACAGTGCCAGCATTTGATGTGTTGTAAACCGTACTATTAGATCCAAATAAATATGCACAAATACTTTGTTGCATATAAGAAATCAGTACAATTATTTTCCTGTCTGATGAATACCAAAATTAACAAAATATCAATGTCAATATCAAAATATTAATGCACATTTACGTCTGTGTTGCGGATCTAACATGATGTTTGCTTATGTTTCTACGTTCAATGGTGATGATGATATATTCGTTTTATTGGGCTCTTGCTTACATACCGCAGTCAGTTAGAAAGATAGAAATAAGTGAAGAAAATAATAATTCAATCCAATCAGTGCAACAAGTCAGATAGATGGAAAATGGTCGAATGTCTGTATAGTGTATAGTTCTCGGAACATGTAATTCTTTCGTCCTTTCTTGGGAGTTCAAAGCTATGAGAACAAGGACAAATAAATAACTATACTAATTGATCATAAAAAGAATTTCTCTAGGCACCACTAAGCACTGTGTTCGACAAAACATAAGGAGGCACCTGGCATGCTGAAAATTCACCACCCCGCCCCAATAAACCATTCCACAATCTAAATATAACTAAAAAACAATACCTGTAGGTCAACATCATTTTAAAACTGATTTAACAAAATCCATACAAAAACAGATCAAGCGAATCAGCAAAATTTGACACAATAGAATCTGTATTGTTAACAATAGATTTCATATCATTCACAAATTGTGAATGATATGAAATCTATTGTGAATGATACGAAATCTATTGTGAATCACAATAGATTTCGTATCATTCACAATAGATTTCGTATCATTCACAATAGATTCCGTATCATTAACTTGCCTTCTCGACGGTTTTGTTGTGCGGACGATTAACGGATTTGTCTCGCTTTGACGACGAGTAACTTCGCGAGCAAACTCGACTACAGAAGCGACGTGATTTTGAGAAGAAGCTGTCCTGTCGCCCGCGGTAACCACAGAACTCACAGATACCTAGAACAACACGCCAGCGGCACAAATCTTCATTTAAAAAGTCTCTTGACTGACCAGAGCGATTCAGCAGATCAAAGAAATTAATTGAAAAGAAGATATAAAAAAATCCAAAGATTTTTACCAGGTCATAAGGCAGATCAAGAGTAAAATAAGCAGCTTGTTAAATGACCTTCCACGAGGTGACACCATCACACATATAAGCAGAAACTGGGGCATATTCTGACACCTCCACAGGTTGTCTATCATGCCGTGTAGGGACCTTGAGCAAGTCCTTCACTCGCAAAATGCTTAGCGCTTCAGCGTGAAACTCCGAATCAGTGTCCGCGCTGTAGTCGGGAGCGCTTCTGAGTAGATATCTTGAAGGGGTACCATAACAAGTGCACATACATATCAACCATATGGTAATATTATATGCCAGTTGGTGATTATTTACGATTGTTAGATTAGTATCAAATGAACCAAGGTCACAAGTCTGGCAGTTGCAGGTACTTTAGTTACCATTGCCATTAATTTGGGACAAGTTTCAGAATATGGGTTCCATGCAAATCCTTACCAATGCCATCGGGAACTGCAGCACTGGTTGTAAGACTGACGCCAGTAACGGCGGGAGCAACTGCAGGAATCGAAATGCTAGCTTCGGCAGTTGCCACTGAAGTTACAGCATCACCATTGTCTTCGGGCAGCTTAGTTAACTGGTCCAAGACGTCGGAACTCAGTGAAACAAAAGACTTCTGCTGCATTTCCTCGTTTGATTCTGTGTTAAAACTCATCTAGAAGAAACATAAAATCCTGGGGTTTATAATCAATGATCACTCGTCCAATTTATTAACTAGATGTGGCAAAGAAAAAGAGAACAACTGAATAATTTAGAAGCAAAGCTATTTTAGTCTATAGATGAGAGAGAGAGAACCTGTATGTGTATGCGACCAACTGACCATGTACGAAAGAGAAACCGACACGGACACACACAGGGCAGTGCCTTATGCTTGTTTCATTCCAAGCAGTAAAGAGGGCAGTGCCTACTGCTTGTTTTTCACAATTCTTGCCTGCTGCAAAACTTGAAAATGCATATATGAGCATTGTAAGGAAGATAATCAAATTCCAGTGTCACAATCACTGTACAAGTGTACATTCCAATGTATTCTGAATCAAACAGACACAGGAAAAGAGTCATAAAATCTGTAACAGTTTTTAATCCGTGGCATTGCTTGTTCTGAAACTAAGGAACATGAAGACAGAAATTGATCTCAATCCACATATAATTTTACAGAGGCAGGATTTGCCTAATCGTATCTCCACTATAAGCTTTAAGCAGCCATACTGTTAATTTTGCTAATGTAAACCTACAGCGTTCTGTCTGTTGTTTATTGAATTAAACAAATATACATACATACACGTACTGGTGCACAGTTGAAGCAAATTAAATGCATATTCCACTTATGTGCATAGAAACTTTGGCATAACTATAGCGTCAGGGACCTAAGGACAGTAGTGAGTAAGTTTGCTGGCATCATGAGGGCCGGTTAGTCAGGCTAGATGTTGAAGGTCGGTTAAGGTCACCATCGTATGCTTCGGTCCCAATACTATAGCTTTGCCGAAACTTTTTGGTACGTTTCAATATAGGGTATTTCAAAGACAACTCCGGCATGTGCATAGCACATATATGCATGGGTCATGAGCATAGGCCCGCCATGAACTGTTCTGTGTATATCAACGCCACTAAATGCACAGGCAACATTCTGCTGCATATGGCGCTCATCCGTGGACAGCAGACTACTCCAGCTGTTCAGTGGTTTTAGTTGCACTGTGATCTGTATGAGCAAGGTGAGGTAATAATATTTGTAAGCGGTCAATAACCCAGGGCGTGCAAACGTTCTTTTAGATATACTGTAACTGAATGGTTACAGGAGGCATTTTAGTATGTAGGTTCCATCTCCGCTATGAAATACCAGTACTTTTAGCGGCGAAATTGCAGTATCGGGGACCGAAGCATACACAATATCTTAGTATAGCATATAGTATCTAATGACGACGCTAAACCTAACACTAACCCTAACCGACCATTACGACGCACAACCTGACCCTAAACGACCCTCACGACGCCTGACCTGACCCTAACACACGGTCCCCGCTACTGCAATTACGCCCATTTAGCCAATTTTGCTAAAAGCATTTGAACTTCTGCTGTGCGCATTAAGGCTGTCAAATACACAGGTGAAGGCCGTTACAAGGCCCTGCACTTCAACGGCGACGGCTGTGATACGAAACAACAGCAGCAGCTATCTCTTTACCCAAGAACAGTGTAGTGTAGCGGACATAATATTAAGGCTGCGCAAATGTTCTCCACTAGTAGAGCACATCATACTTAACGTATCAATTCCTCACCATTAAGTGAAAACAGCGAAACAATCCGAATGAATAAACTATTTTATAATCCCTAAATATTCAACAAACTTTGTTTTTAAAGCCTTTGCTGTTGGATGCGCCCACTCAGTGCGCATGCGCAGTCGAGGCTTCCTTTTCCATGGACAGCCGTTGCGTTCGTAATTGGATTACCTGCAGCGTATAATACAATACGGTCACGGTTCGATACGCTAACCCATGTCGCATATTATACTCGACTTTTCAAATTGTGTCCTGCAACTTCTGCGAACCAATTATAATATATGTAAGTCCGTGAGAGCATTCTAAAATATTGTGAGAATGGTTTGTCTGTAATTTAATTTTTTTTAAGTAAGATAAAAACTTTTATATATTTCTTACTTTTTAAAACCCGCGGGCAATATAGGTCTAGTAGATTCGTTAAACCACAGAATAGATAAAGCGCTTTATCTATTCTGTGGTTAAACTTTATCCCAAGAATGTTATTCAAAACATGTACTATCTTGACTATAAGTTTTAAGCAGCCATAATTTTACTGTCAATTGTGCCAATGTAAAACTACAGCGTTCTGTATGTTGCTTAGCCTATTGAATTAAACGAATATAGCCTACAATATAATTTGTTCTTCTTAAATTATTGAGTTAGGCCTAATATATGTGTATACTGATAGCTAGAAAATCTATAAATCTTAAAGTTTAGAAAGCGCAATTATGGGCTCCGGGGTAAATAATTCCACAAAGTGTGAGCACCAGTTCACCGGCCATGGCACTTACCTGTTAAGCTAACAGTAGCCTGTGTAGGCCTAAGCCTGCCACTCTACGGTTGTGGGTCCTTCTTCTTGGCGGGGTAAAGTGAAATACGTATAGACCTGTAGTAACAATTAAAGTTGATTGGCCTATATAGCCTAGGCAAGATAATTGGGTGGCAAATAACGTGAAGCTCGACAAAATAACGCTCGAGGCCTATTATATAGCATATAGGCCTACATATAGACCTATACAACGTCTGATTTCTGTAATCCACGTATGAACTGGGAGCGCTTATATAGGCTAATTGTGAGTGCATCCGTTTGGGGCGCTACATAAATCCTCAGAATGGATATATATATATATATATATACAGATGAGTGACTAGAGATATATAGCCTAAGCAGCCAAATTAATTGTAGGCCTACTGCAGACTGCAGTCGATCCTTTAATGAATAAAGCAAAAATGACGTAATGATTGCGTCATCCTCTTATTGTTTCATTTGGCGTTCAGATCGAATTCGTAGAAGCAATAAAGTATTCGATTTTCTAAAAGATCTTCCAATATTTGCTGTTATTCATCGAAGTTCTGCTAAATTCTGCTGCGCCAACCATAGCCCTACTCCCGCGGTCGTTGTAAGCTTTATCGAATGGTGTCAGGTAGCCTAAACTCGAATATAATAACAATTATCACAAGACAACGATAATCTAATCAAAATTTGTAATTAAGATATAAAATTATCGACTTTGCAATCCGTAATTACAAATCTTGCAAATTATGGGCCTATACTGTTCCGAGTCTGTTCGTTAGCCGGCGTAATTGCAGAACACGGGACCGCTATATATATAGTTTAGCGGTTATGTATACTGCTGTACGATAGCAGTAGGCCTACGATAGCGTCGTGAGGGTTGTACGGTAGCTAGCCTATCTTTGCAGCAGTAAAAGAACAGTAAGAATATATGGACAACTGCATGGTCATGTAACGATTTTGTAGTCCTAGGCCTACTACAGAGCAGCACTCATAGGTGCAATCACGTTCTAAAAGTTGGGGGGACCATAATGAATCACGTCCTAAAAGTTGGGGGGGGCCATAATAATAAAGTTAGGGGACCACTCAAAAGTTGGGTGAGACGCGTCCCGTGGGTCCCATAGGGTACGTGGCTGCGCCTATGGCAGCACCCGGTTCTAAACCTGAGGGTCGCGACCCCTAAGATTTGCCAGAGGTCGACGGCTTGACCTTCAGAAGTTCGTAAAAGATGCAAGCTTAAGCCTAATAACAATTTCAATGCTATACCTAGGCCTATTGCACTATTATAGCATCTTAAAATAAATATTAACTTATTCTTTTGCATTGATTCTTGCACCATCTAGCCTAATTTAATTTTTGCCAGTTTAAATAATTAGTTTTAAGCCTAAATTTCACTTTTAGGTCAACTATTCTTCTAAAGATAAATTGAGCAATAGGCTCAATAGGCTGCAATATCTCTGTTTGCTAATAATCTAAGCTGTCAGCTAGAGAGGCCTGTAGATTTGCTTCACATAATTCAGAAAAAATATATTAGGCAGGGCCGGATTTAGGCATGGGCTACACGGGCTCCAGCCCATGGGCCCCCACCACTTAGGGGCCCCCACCAGTTGAAGTTTTTAAATTTTTTTATTAAGGAATGAATCATAAGTGTATTGCAAAGGGATTTTAGGCATAATCAGTGAGTGGCTTTGAACTGACCATGCACAGTCTATCTGTACTCGTTGATATTGCTCACCAGCAGGGCTTTAAGCATGACATCCTCAACACCTGCTGTTGACAGATTATATTTCGTTTAACTCAAGCTATGATAGCCCGTTGGTGTAGACAGATACTGGCACTGTCAGTGCATGCCAGAGGTGTTCCCTGTAATAGTCGGTATACGCTGCAGACAACGAACAGATCGAGACAGTCACTGTCCTGAGCTCCACCACCTCCCCACCTGTATCAGGTTTCCGAGTGGAAGATCCTGTATTACACTGTAGCACACCAGTGCTCGGCTGGTATTTTGACCCTGTGTGACCCAATGCCCACATCTGTAGCAGTGGACAGCGACATGTTTACTGTCATTACTGCGCTGTCAATGTCTTTTAACCCCAGTCCTATAGACTCTACCTTCAAAATATGCATGGGTTATGGTCACAGATGGAGTTTGCAAATCAGTAGACTATTATCTAACATAATTTGAAGAGTCTAAAGGATTTCAACCGACATGCATGAACTGCATTGTAAATTGGCATAAGGGCACTATATACCGCAATAGGCATATTTAGACCTAGCCGACAAGAAGCTGTTGCTCTGCTCAAGGTTTGGTTTTTTAAATCTAATATTCAATCATGTAGGCCCTATAATAGTGATGGAGAACTTCTCAACTCTGCGAAAAAGCTTGTAGAAGTCAGGGCTTTTTTTAACGTGCAGTTGTACACAAAATGTGCAGTTCTAATTGGATTTGTGCAGTTGTAGAAGCTCTTCTGTACAGTTAAAAAGTAGCAAAAAGGTCATTGTCCTGTCATTGGAAATAATTTACCATGGATAATGGGAGAGGAAAGAAGGAGTTGTGCAGTTCTAAAAATTCCTTAGAAACAGCCCTGGTAGAAGTTATGGTGACGACCTTGTGAAAGCATTGTCAACGAGCAACGAGCAGTTCTCTTATTTTGTAAAAATGCTTTAAGACAAGATTGGAAGAACCGGCCTTGGCATAAGTTAGTAGCAGTTCATATAGGCCGTATACCAAGTAGGCTACTCGACAAATGAGTTGAAAATTCATTTTCAAATGTGCAAATTATGCTAAGAATGTATTTGGTGTTCATGATGACAAACTGCAGTGCTGATTGCTCGTTTTCCAAGGTGAACATAATGATACACATGCAGTGGCGTAACTAGGAACTCGGGGGCCCATAGGCAAAATGTGAATATTGAAATGTATTATCACTTATAACAGTGGCGTAACTAGGAGCTCGGGGGCCCCTCTGGGGCCTCTACACTCGGGGGCCCCTAGACTTTGTCTACCCAGTCTACCCTATTGTTACGCCACTGTACACATGTGAGACATAATTATATCGACATTGCAGTGTTGAGCATAGAGCATGGGCGTCCGCAGGAATTTTTCTAGGGGGGCGCAAACTTGCAAATAATTGTCACAGAGGTTAAGTAGGTTGTCGAAAGCAACAGATCGCTCCACCTTCGACGCTGGCTCCCTGTCGATCAGCTGTCACGGAACCAGTATGCGAAAAATCATAGACATTCATTGTCGCTATGTAATATTCAAAACCAAATAATCAACATTTATCTGCAATTATGCGAAAAATCCAGAGGGGCGCAAGTGCGCCCCCTTGCGCCCCGCTGCGGACGCCCATGGCATAGAGTCATATTCCATGCCAGCTCTATTTTAATCAGTTAATTGATGAATTTGCCAATAGAAAAAGGGTGCAAATAGCCTACCTTAATGACCCTACTGAAATTTAGACTCAACTGTAGGCCTAGCCGAGTTATTTAACTGCATAAAGCCAGGCCTATCTGCTTTATTTTTGAGGTCGCACATAGGCCTATGTCACAATTTTTGCTTTCTTTCTTTGTTTCAGTGCATGCTTATTAAAAATTGGACAAGAATTCAGCTGCTTAGCGTTTATCCATTAATTCCACGCGAAACTTTATCTCTCAGAAAATGATATTTCAATTTGTCGATCTTCATTTATATATATAAAAAATTATTGACCATAAGTCAACAATTTAAACATTGCTTTTAGCACGGTTTGTTTGTAACATGTTATGACCGTATACGAGTGTGGGGGGTTTGTTCCTGTCCGATACTGTGCATCGAAAACAACATATCAGTTGCAGCAAAGGGCCCCACCATAACGGGCGCCCATGGGCCCCCACCACCCTAAATCCGGCCCTGATATTAGGCCTATATTCGTAATTTAATTGGCAACAAAACTGATAGACACACCGCTGTCAGGCAAAATACAAGCAAATTGAAGCAATGCTTATGAAATTGATAGCCTCCTAAAACAAAACAGTGTGAAATGAATGTCGGTCGAATCCATGAAACCCAACAAATAATCTGAAGCGCCACTCAGCTACTAAACATCCTATTATAACTAGGCACGGAAGAATGACCAGTAGGCCTTCTAATTACTTATAATAGAACAAAGGTTATGACACCACGAAGGCACACTTGAAACGAATTCAGGGTCTAGGGTGTTCCAACAGCTATAAGCATGTCAGCTGCTGAGGTTTCACAAGCCGCATGGCCTTATGAAGCCTCGAGCTTCAAAGTCAAACTATACCGAATAGTTTGCTCTCAGAACTTACTTAAGAGCTAATAGGCCCAAACCTCACACAACTGCTAAAAGCAGCTTTCGAATTATGATGTGAAAATGCATAACAATGCTAAAAAATAATTGAAGTGGTGGGTGTAACTACCAACTTGAGCAATTTTGTCGTTGAGGTCGTCAGAACTTTTGAAATGTTACCAAGTGGTCGCCGCACCAAAATGGCTGAGAATTGCTGTAGGCCTACTCATGGGCGGAGTTTGGTTTCAGTTCTTGGGGGGGGGGGGCTAAAAATAACTTGGGCTTATACGAGCGGCGAAGACAATATTTTCACGGACGAAATTTCTGAAGACTTTTTTCGGCCCAAAAAGTTGGTAACCTTTATTTTTTTAGTCCTTCGGTTGAAATCTCCGGAAATACGGTATACCAGTTCTGCCGACCAAAAAAGTTGATGACCTTTTTTCGTCATTGGGTTAAAATCTCATGGAAATACACCATTTTTCTTTCGGTTGTTGAAAATCTCGTGAAAATGTTTTTGCGCCCTTCTTGGGGCATTGGCCCGCCCTAACCCTGATGCACTCCGCCCATGCATATGGCTGTGCTAGAGCATTGTTAATCTATTTGTTGCTTTCCATTGTCGGTGGAGCGATCGCTGAAACATTCCTTTCAAGATCGAGGGTTGGCAGGGAACCGTCAAACGAATTGTCATCAATCGGAAGGTGGCGGTTCTTGCGACTGGAACGACACCTGTCGCATTATGATGCAACTACGATCTTGTTGCTGTTTAACGACACTGTCATATCAATGATGATTAGTGTCGCCCTCCTATTTTCTCCAGGCTTGGGGCTGGCACTGGCAGAGAACAACCAGTGGCGGAGTTCCAACTATTATAGTTGCAACACGAACGTAAGAATGTCTAGAAGGTTCTTATGTAAGTTATCCCTACAACGGAAATACAGTGATCGTTTTACAAAGATGTAAGTTAAGTCATTTAAAAAATAAATGTCTTGTTGCATTCTATGACACCATAATGTTATGGCATTTATTCTAAACATATTTTCTGGTGTGTTGTGTAGTTGGGTGATGTTGCCGTTCGCTATCGTCGTCGGAAGTCGCGAAAATCCTTCATCGTGAAGATTCGACAACCATCGACAGAATGACGATTCTTCATCAACAGATGGCGGTTCTTCGTCGGTAGAGGGATCTTCTTCATCTGTAGTTGTACCTTCATCATTTGTATTTGTATCTTCTTCATCTTTAGATGGATCTTCTTCATCTGTAGATGGATCTTCTTCATTTATAGATGAATCTTCTTCATTTGTAGATGGATCTTCATTTGTTGATAGATCTTCTTCATTTATAGATGAATCTTCTTCATTTGTAGATGGATCTTCATTTGTTGATAGATCTTCTTCATTTGTAGATGGATCTTCTTCATTTATAGATGGATCTTCTTCATTTGCAGATGGATCTTCTTCATTTGTAGATGGATCTCCTTCATTTTAGATGGATCTTCTTCATTTTAGATGGATCTTCTTCATCTGTAGATGGATCTTCTTCATTTGTAGAAGGATTTTCTTCATTTATAGATGGATCTTCTTCATTTGTAGATGGATTTTTTCATCTGTAGATGGATCTGCTTCATTTGTAGATGGATCTTCATTTGTAGATGGATCTTCTTCATTTGTAGATGGATCTTCTTCATCTGTAGATGGATCTTCTTCATCTGCGTAGATGGATCTTCTTCATTTGTTGATGGATCCTCATTTGTAGATGGATCTTCTTCATTTGTAGATGGATCTTCTTCATTTATAGATGGATCTTCTTCATTTGTAGATTGATCTTCTTCATCTGTAGATGGATCTTCTTCATCTGTAGATGGATCTTCTTCATTTGTAGATGGATCTTCTTCATCTGCGTAGATGGATCTTCTTCATTTGTAGATGGATCTTCTTCATTTGTAGATGGGTCTTCTTCATCTGCGTAGATGGATCTTCTTCATCTGCGTAGATGGATCTTCTTCATTTGTAGATGGATCTTCTTCATTTGTAGATGGATCTTCTTCATTTGTAGATGGATTTTTTCATCTGTAGATGGATCTGCTTCATTTGTAGATGAATCTTCTTCATTTGTAGATGGATCTTCTTCATTTGTAGATGGATCTTCTTCATCTGTAGATGGATCTTCTTCATCTGCGTAGATGGATCTTCATTTGTTGATGGATCTTCATTTGTAGATGGATCTTCTTCATTTGTAGATGGATCTTCTTCATTTATAGATGGATCTTCTTCATTTGTAGATTGATCTTCTTCATCTGTAGATGGATCTTCTTCATTTGTAGATGGGTCTTCTTCATCTGCGTAGATGGGTCTTCTTCATTTGTAGATGGATCTTCTTCATCTGCGTAGATAGATCTTCTTCATTTGTAGATGGATCTTCTTCATTTGTTGATTAATGTTCTTCATCTGTCGATAGATCTTCTTCATTTTTAGATGGATCTTCTTCATCGAGATATGGCGATTCTTATGGCTGGAATGACGAGCGACACCTGGCGAAAACTGTAAGTTACTTAAACCAAGCTTAAGAATATCTAAGCAGTACATACGGTTGTCTTGAAGACCCCTCTCTCAACTCTGACAGTTTCTGTCCGTGTCCTGAAGAAGAATCGCTGACGCTATAAATCTTTGTTATCACAAAATAACTTTCATTAAACTGAAGCTACTCATACCCCCACTCTTTGACTTCTAATAAAATTACTGCTACTCAAATCCGTTTCTGTAGAGGAACAGAGTGAAGTGGCATCAATATTGGGCAGTATGTTCTTCTTGGAAAGTTCGCCTTTTTATAGACGAATAGTAAGGGTGAAATGTTGAGGGAAGGAGCTGGATTGGATATGGAATAAGACGATGTGAACTTACAATGTATGGTGTATAGGCTAAGCTTATGTATAAAATAATTGGAAACGACTATGAACAAAGCATTGGTTGGTTGTAGCTCGTGAGCAAACCAGTTAACTGGTATTAACAATCAAATTTCTGTCTCCGCCCTTGTTTTCTCTTTGTTTTAGGTCTGTCTCTACCTTTATTCTTTTATTCTTTTTCGTGCACGAGGAGCGACAAAGCCGATCCAGTTGACCGATTCTCGTGGAAGCAACTACAGGTTTGTTTGAGTTTCTATGAATGCGAGGCGCAGGCCTACTGGCTGCCGCTGATAAAATCGCCATGTCGTGTAAGGTTGAAAAGTATATTGGGATGCAGATCATGATACCGAACAGACGAAAATGACACAGCTTGCATTTCTCTTTCTCCTTTGATAGTTCTGTTTGCCCAACTGTTCTCTCTATCCTTCTATCGATCAATGTTTGAACTTTAGATCCAATTTGCTTTCTCACTGTCTCCTGTCTTCTTGTTTTCTTCGGTCTGTTGACGTTTTCTTTTCTTCTGCATTTGGATTAGGAGGGTAGGCACTTGAAGCGAACATCGATTGCTGTCTTTGTTAATAATCATGATGATGATGATGATGATGATGATGATGATGATATCGGCGCTGTATTATTTTAATTCATTGTGTTAGATTAATTTGAATGACTTGAATTACTTAACACCTCTAATTAACAACGATCACTGTATTTCCGCTTTGACCTAATAGGTAGCCTATAGTCTCGGTGTTGTTGCCATAAGGTCGTATTTAGGGAGGTGTTTGAATGTTTGAACACCACCACCCATGAAATAATAGCAGAAATGAAGCATTGCATTTACTAACACACGATGCAGGAACTAAGAGATCATTTAATTTTGAAAGTCTTATTTCTATGTGAAATTTTGCAATCGATTAAATCACGATGATGATCTAACCATGATGATGATCTAATCACGATGATGATGATCTGATCATGATGATGATCATTATACATCATACTGATCTAATCATGATGATGATGATGATCTAATCATGATGTTGATCTAATCATGATGACCTAATCATGATGATGACCCAATCATGATGATGATATAATCATGATGATGAGCTAATGATGATGATGATGTGTAAGCTGCTGAAGTTCTGAAAAGATCTCTCTTCATATGTCTGCGCTTCTCCAAACCCCTTCGTCACTTGATTCGGTTGCTTTACATGTCCAGCGTTAAGGAATGATGCTTGAAACTGTATCTGCGTTCTCCTCTGTCTGTCTATCTGTCTGTCTATCTGTCTGTCTAACTCTCTCTTTGTCTCTCTCTTTGTCTCTCTCTTTGTTTCACCCTGTCTCGTTTTCTTTCTTTCTCGCGCTTTCTTTATTTCTCTCTTTCTCTCTCTTTCTCTCTCTTTCTCTCTCTTTCTCTCTCTTTCTCTTTCTCTTTCTCTCTCTCTCTCTCTCTCTCTCTCTCTCTCTCTCTCTCTCTCTCTCTCTCTCTCTCTCTCAGCCTCTCTCTCTCTGTATTCAAGTCGGTCAGTGTCTCTCTCTTTCTCTCTCTGTGTTGCATCTCTCTTTTCTCGTGTCTCTATCAGGGCTGATAACCTAGTGGTTTTGAAAAGTTGCCGAGTGTGACTTTGGCGGACGAGCCGACGCCTTTGAGTCGACAATTTTTCTGACGACCTTTTAAAAGTTATTTTTGTCCAAAAAACTTGCTTTAATATCATTCCTGAACGAAATAATCATAGATGGATCCTATGAAACGCACGTAAAACACTTCCTGATATTTAATAGTTACGGTTTCTGCCCAGTGGTTTCGCCAAGCCCTGTTGAAGACTGTTTTTTCGCTTGATCTCGGCCGGAAGCGCCTCTGAGTAGGTACCTTGAAGGTGCGCTATATAAATTGCGATTGATTGATTGATTAAATCATTAATTAAGTCATTAGTTAAGAGTTGTTTTTCTTGTTGATTTAGGTACTATTATATTTTGTCGATTGCTTATTAATCTTTATATTCCTGCAATTGAATGTGCTGTCGTGTTTTTTTTAAAATTTACATGAATAATGGGTGTCCCTATTAGGGGGATTGTCCATCCCTTTTGGGTCTCCCCTTCTTAACCAAACTATGTTAGAGTATTTATTATGTTCACTGCCATAATTGCATCATGTTCGTTTGTTGTTTTGGTTCAGGGAAAATAAATAAAAATTTAAAAAATAGTTCAAGACAAAGCAAGAAAACAACCGAAATGCATTGGTCGAGTTAACCTGTCGCTTTTAGGCTGTTTCATGCAGAGTTAGTGTAGGCCTAACTATCGAACAAATCACCGTATCATCAGGGTCGGATCCAGGGGTGGCCAATCCGGCCAGGTCCCAATTGAGAGAATTGCACAGAACGTGCCTCCCCCCATGAGGTTTCAAGCTACCAATGTAGCGGGGGAAAGGATCAAATTTCAAATAACCGTAGATGGAACGTTTTAAAAAGAACTTTTATGGGCAAAGACTAAAAAGAAGGTCATCAGATTTTTCAGCGAAAGACCAAAGAAAACTTTTTACCCAAGACTAAAATTTTTCGCCCCCTTCCAAAATTTCTGTATCCTCATCCGGCTTAAACTACGACTTTTCTTTAATGAAATCGTTCGCTTTTAACGAATCTATCGACACCTGGGGTTGCTGGATATCTGGAGACGATGTTGTACGTTGGAATGCGATGAAGTGGAGGAAGCCGAGGAGAAGCGGAGGAGTGGAGCAGAGTTGGATGATGAGGATGAGGAGGTGGAGGAGGAGGAAGAGTCTGATGGAGACGAGGAGTGGAATGTCCATTGTAACCGATGCCTGGAACCGCAGGATGATTCTGTTGCCATGGTGAGGAGACTGGATTGTCGCATCCGTAGGTCACTTGATCGTCGTCCATTGCCATCACCAAACTGAAACATTTCAAGCATATTAATCGGTCAGAATTATTATTTTAAAAATTACCGAACTCATGCAGGGATTTTTTAACGTGCAGTTGTACACAAAATGTGCAGTTCTAAATGAATTTGTGCAGTTGTAGAAGAAGGTAGAAGCACTTCTGTGCTGTTAAAACTAGCAAAAAGGCCATTTCCCTCCGATTGAGAGTAATTTACCATGGAGGATGGGAAAGGAAAGAAGGGGTTGTGCAGTTCTAAAAATTCCTTAAAAACAGCCCTGAACCCATGAAACTACTATATGCCTTACTTTTATCAGTTTGATAATTGTGGAGAAATAACTGGGGTCGGACTATGATCCGCATGGAGTTGGGATGTGAAAAGCAGACTTTACTTTGGAACCCGAAGAAAGAAAGAACCCCTTAGCTGTCGATTCTCACACTGCCTTTTAATAGCTCCTAGTCATAGGTGGAGTTTATGGGGGCTAGGCGGGCTAAACCTCCAAGAAGACCCAGATTCAGTTTTTTTTAAACCGTGTAAACGGTATCTTTTCCAGGGTTCAGCTCCCCCAAGAAGGCCAGACTCATAAGCTAGCCCCTCCAAGAACGGAAACCAAACTCCGCCCATGCTCCTAGTTTCATGAGCGTCCGCAGATATTTTTGCGACGGGAGCAAAGCACAGTGGTCGTGTTTAATGTTTAAGCACGAGTTGGAAAAATGTGGACATTCGCATTGTACACCGTGGTTCAATAAAAAAAAGTAAGCGTAACTGTTTTCCATATATCTCCAATGTCTGACAATTAATCAAACTAAAATTTATTTCCCAATATTTAGAGAATTGAACCAACAATAGGGTTCAAACATAATTATCGTTTCATAAATTTGAACGGATCGAAAGATATTAATCTTTCAACTTCACCTGCCGAAATTTTAAGTTTACAAGCAATTTTCTTTTGGACTTTGTAACAAAAGTAGGAACATGAAAACAGTCTTTGATATTTTTTTGTGAAGAGACTCCAAGTCGTATTGGTTGATTATTTAAATAAGGAAGATATGTCACAGGCGACAGGATTTAAATCAGGACTGTTCGGAGGCCAGAATGTGGGAGAAATTAAGCCAGGTACGTGTCTCTCTATTGTTAGCATTTCGATGGTTTCCCTGGCTCTGTGGGCTGGCACTGTTCTGCTGAAAAAGAAAATAGCCTCCTGTGGCTATAGATTTATGATAACAGATCGGAAATGTTGTGACAGCAGAACGTTGAATTTTTTGCAGGTCATAACGTGCAGGTCAAGAGCGAAATAGGCAGAAATAGAATAGAAATAGGCCTAGTCTAATGACCAGTCGCAACGACATATAGCACAATGGACCGTAGATGTAAGTGCGCTATAGAAAGCGTCTGGACGCAGTCATGTACGCGCCGTCGATCCCCCCATCTATTTTTCCAACTTTGTGTTGTTTCAACCACATTGAAGCCACCGTGCTGAGGCGTTATCACTGCACGTGTTTAAGTCCTCATCGCTGACTAACTGAGACCTTAATGTGCTTTCTGTTCTACAGATGAATAGCCCATCCATTAGATTCGCTTTCAAAATCAGCTTCTACCCATCTGCTTTTCTAGTAAGCCTATATCATGCGCATAGGGCAGAGCGTAACAAAGACCGGTGTTATTCCGGCTACAATAACGCCCAAGTGGCGCCGACATTAGGCGCTACGCGGCGCTCTCATTCACGTCTGCCTCCATCCGGGTTCCTAGCACTTCCGGTTGGGGTCTTCTCCATCTTTGTTGGCGACGTCCAATGGACTTCCGGTACTCAGCGCCTCCTTGCGAAGAAAGGACTCAAGCACCTTAGCGTGGACAATGATGGCGGAATACCTGTCACGCATGTTTTCGCTTGTAGGGAAATGAAGCACGCTGCTTGAAAAAAAGACACGGTGATGATGATGATGATGATGATGATGATGATGATGATGATGACGACGACGATGAAGATGATAATGATGACGACGCCGGGTAGTCCTTAGATTGGAAGTGGGGGTGGGGGGCAATTGTTAGGTTCCGATCTGGGTCACTTTTTACCTATATATTAGAGTTTTATGCTGATGGATAGAACAACGAATTCTACGTTCGTTTGTCCTATTCTGAGAATTAGGCTACGTACATGAACTACGCTGACCAAGCAAATTAACTGCTCACGTTGCCTTATACCTATACGAATATAACGTGAGCATTTACTTTGCTTAGTGCAGTACGTTGGGTGCAGGTTAATCGTAATCACCAGATTTATAAAGCGCCACTCGAAAGCCAAGCGCAGGGCACCAGCTTATGCACGAGCGCTGAGGTTATAGACAGGTAGCCTACTTTAGCCTTTAGGTTAAGGCAACTGGCGCTTTCAATCTCTTCTTTCCATTTCTCTTTATTTTTCAGTGACGTCTCTTGTTCTGCCTCTGTATAATTCTTTTCGCCTGATCGCGTATCATTCCTCAAGTAGCAGCTTTGTCTGTATTGCATTGCATTATAGGCTATCTGACAACTTATAAAGTGCTTCTCACAGTAAAAGCCTTTCAGAAGCTGTACCCGCATGTGTCAATTTTCTTGTGTAAAATTGTCAAATACATACACACACACACATATATAGGCTAATAATAATGATGATGATGGTTCTCTGCCCGAAGGCAGGTTCATTGGCTTTATGCCCCTGGGGATGAGATGAGTGCGGTGGTTTCCCGTTGCCTTCCCCACAGACAATGATGGGTAAGCAACTTGCCCAAGGTCGCTCCGCAGGAGCTTGCGCCCCTGCGTCCCACACGTGCTAGCCCGAGATATCTAAATCCCTGTCAACTCCCAGCCCGGGGCTTGAACCGCAGTCCGTTGCAACCAACAGACGTATGCCGCTATCGCTTACCGGTGTAGCTAACTAGGCCAGCAATAATAATGATAATAATAATAATAATAATAATAATAATAATAACACTTAAAATAGTTAATTATGACAGTTTATGTGGCGCCTTAACACGGACGTCTATATCATACAATACACAGGGTGGGTCATAAAAATGTGCCCCGTAAGATTTTTGCCCATATCTTCGTCAAAGGTATGAATTTTTAATAAAATTTTTCAGGCTTGAAGGCAATTCATATTTACATAAAATTTCCGAATTTCATCAAAATATTTAAAGCAGAACAAAAGTTATATCACTTTAGTGAGACCACCCACTGGTTTTTGACGATTCAAAAGCATAACGCCAAAAAAGTAACAAAAACTCGATTTTATTAAGTCAGTCATCAAAGAATTGTTATCAAGTGAACTTGATAGAGCTTCACAACTTGTGCTCAATGTGTCCACCACCCATAGCCACCCATAGGCGTAGGAGGCGGGGTCCAGAAGGGGTCAAATGCCCCCCCCCCAAATTATCGGGCAAATGTGTTTTTCGGGCAAAACAGGCATGGTCGGAAAAATTGTAGAGACAATTTTTTCTGGCAAACAGGTACGGGAGAATTTTCCAGGCGCACAGAGGTAAAACAGCTATATTTTCTGAAGATTTATATGAAATGACTTTTTAAAGAAAAAAAGGTCATCAACTAATTTTGTCGATAAAAGTTAACTTTTCGGGCAAAAGTCAAAGTCTTTGCCCTCCCCCCATGTCGAAATGTCCCCTACGCCTATGCCACCACCAGTGCACCCACTTGCTCTGAGTATCTTCGTACGATTCTTGATGGCCTTGTTGATGTGTTCCAGCGTTAAATCTTCCCATATCAACTCCAATGCGACCATCAATTCTCTTATCGCTCTTGGCTATAGGCTATGGTCGCAGATTGTGTTAGCCTACTTCTCTAGCATAACTCTCCACACTTGATAATCCATCGGGTTCAAATCCGTAGATTCGGAGGCGGCATTGGTTCATCTCAACAAAATCGGGACAATTGACATTGAGCCGATCTCCTTTCCTCAACGGGTTCTTTCAGAACTCTCAACTTGCATGTAGGCCTAACTCTTAATCTCTGCGCTCTGTTTACCAGAGTAGGCTAAGCGTCATTATAGGACCTTGCTCTCAAAGTGCATGGATACACATTTTATCTGTCACTGACACCTTGGCCATTTTCATTTTTAGAAATTTGAACTTCGTTGTTTTAATAACAAAATCATTGATCGGACACATTTCTCATTTACCATCTTGATCGTCAGCTTGTTAAGTGACTTCACTGCCTCACAGAGACTTGCCGCTAAGCTGGTACCCTGTTTATTTTCTCAATATTAATAATAAGGATTATCTGGCAATATCAAGTTCATTCGATTGATGATGATGACGATGATGATGATGATGATGACGATGATGATGATGATGATGATGATGATGACGATGATGATGATGATGATGATGATGATGATGATGATGATGATGATTTGATAACAGTTATTTGACATAATGACTTTATAAATATAAAATCGCGTTTTTGTTACTTTTTATTGCGTTATGTTTTTGAATCGTCAAAAAAGTGGGTGGTTTCATTAAAAGCACTATAACTTTTGTTCTGTTTGAAATATTTTGATGATATCTGGCCACTGTACCGGTACGTATACGCCTATAGGTATATGAATTGCCTGTAAGCCTGTAAAATTTCATTTTAAAATTCATAATTTTGACAAAGATACTGGCAAAAACCTTAAGGGGGAATTTTTATGGCCCACCCTCTCTCCTTTAGTTTGCTCTACAATTTTTTATAGGTGGTCTCTGTTCTCCCATCGCTCTTCTCAAAACTTGATTGTTCTCAGCTGAAGCGCTACTGAACGCTTCAATACAATGCAATATTGCATACATTATGACAACTGCTGCTATTGAGAAGTGTCCGATTTAGTGTACAACCAGTGGCGGCGCTAGAGGGGCTAGAGGGGGGGGGCTAAGCCCCCTATCAAAACTGAAATCCTGGCGCCGCCACTGAGTACAACTTTGCGGAGAGACGTGATCCTGAGTTTTGAAAAACACCTTAACCGAAGGCCAATACTGAAAGACAGTAAATAGTAAATACACTGTATTAGCGTAATAAACTCAACAAATTGGAGCTCGTATAGTAATAGTGTCATTTGTTGTACTCACTGCGAGTAGTCGGTCTGGAATGTTTCCTTGAACTGTTCTAGCTGCTGCTGGTGCTGTTGATGGTGATGCTGGTGATGATGATGGTGTTGGTTCTGCGAATGCTGGGGGGACCTGGGCGGTGGACTCCTGTCCCTCTGCCTCCTGTTCTTGAACCAATTGCTGACCTGAGTCATCGTCAGCCCCGTCTCCGCAGCCAGCGCCTGCTTCTCCTGCGGGGTTGGATAGCGACTCACCTTGTAGCATCTCTTCAGCGCAAACCTCCACTTCTCCTTGAAGCAGTAGACCGTCTCGTCCCCATCCCAGATCGTCTTCGGCAGCGGATGCTTCCTCCGAACCCGGTACTTATCAACGGCGCGCAACGGTCGGCTCCTCGTGCTCTGCAGTTCGGCGTAATGTCCGTCGTACCAGAGCTGCTGCAGGGTCCGATGGTGCCTCGGCGAGAAGGTCCTGCTCTCCAGGATGGCGTACAGCTGGGCGAAGTCTCCCTGGTGCAGGGCCACCGATGCCCTAGCCTTCAGGAGGTCCTCGCTGTCTCTCGAGAGCTCGTCCACCGAGAGGGAGGAGAGGAACTGCCCAAGACGGACGTTGTCCCCGGTGGAATGTATAATCTCGCAGAGACAGTCGATCTGGGCGGGAGTGAAGGTGAAGGTCAGGCGCTTGCTCGCTACCGCCGCAGCCTCAGCCGAAGGGGACACGAAGGGAGTGGCGGTGGTGGTGGACGAGGACATGGAGGATTTGAATTTGCTGGAAGTGGAGGGATGTGTAGTGGGAGTGGTGAAGTCTGCGCTGGAAAGGGCGTCAGTTGAGGCGGAGTCGGTAAAGTCATCGCTGAACCTTTTCTTCTCGTGGATGCTTTCCATTGGCCAGATATCTTATGTCCGACCTACAGGTCTGCAATGAGATTTACACAGGACATTGTAGACGGCAATGCGATTTAGACCTACACCTCACATTAAAGACTGCAATGTGATTTAAACCTACACATCACATTATAGACTGCAATGCGATTTAGACCTACACATCACATTAAAGACTGCAATGTGATTTAGACCTACACCTCACATTAAAGACTGCAATGCGATTTAGGCATACACCACACATAACAGATTGCAATGCGATTTAGTCCTATACCTCACATAATAGACTGCAATGCGATTTAGGTCTACACCACACATAATAGACTGCAATGCGATTTAGGTCTACACCTCACATTATAGATTGCAGTGCAATATAGGCCTACGCCTCACATTAAAGACTGCAATGCGATTTAGGCATACACCACACATAACAGATTGCAATGCGATTTAGTCCTATACCTCACATAATAGGCTGCAATGCGATTTAGGTCTACACCCCACATAATAGACTGCAATGCGATTTAGGTCTACACCTCACATTATAGATTGCAGTGCAATATAGGCCTACGCCTCACATTAAAGACTGCAATGCAATTTAGGCCTACACCTACACTAAAGACTGCAATGCGATTTGCACCTCACATCAGTCTGAGCTGCGAATTAAACCTCACATTAATAAACAATTAATATTCTATTGATATCAAGGCCGTAGCTAGGGGGTGTTTTGGGTGTTTGAACACCCCCCCCAAATGAAAAATGTGAAAAATAATAGAATGCATTTACGAGCACACGATGTAAAAACCATGAAATAAAACCATGAAAACACCCCCGGAAATGGAAAAATGGGGAAAAACCAGAATTTGTTAACTGAAAATTGTTGACCTTTTTGAAGATTTCGGCCGGATGACTATAAAAAGGTGATTTGGAAATTGATGAAACACCCCCCCCGAAATCAAATCCTGGCTACGGCCTTGATTGATATGATGATTATATTTTTATACCAGGCACTGCACCATTGGCCAGCTGCTTTAGTGCCAGTTTGAGGGACTCTTCCATTTCTTCGAATATTCTATTTCTCTGTCTAACTCATTGTGTGACTTCCCGGATCCTGACCCATGCCTATCGACCTTGATTTGATTGAGCGCCTGCGAATAAGTTGGTTCCCCCGACTTGACTTTTGTTGGTGCTGTAGAAGATCCGAGTTTATGACTACGATTTCTTCTCAGTGATTCTTATAAATGGAGTAAGTCACTTGAAATTTTTTAGTGTACCGTGTACGGGAATTTTGATAGATAACTTTATTCGTCGTAAAAATAAAGAGTACAATAGTCTAGATCAATAGGCCTACTATTGAACATTTCGGTTTGTGGTCTCTCAGACATTGAGCTCTCCATACCTCGGGTAGACTGTTGCGTGTCCTACTGCGAACAAGCGCCTCAGTCCCATTCCATCAGCTGCATTGGCTTCCTGTTGAGGTCAGCATGAAATTTAAATCGGCCAGTTTGGCCTACAAATCCCTCAGCACCAATACACCTCCCTACCTTCTCTGACTACTAACTTCTTACATTGCTACTCGTTGCCTGCATGCGATCATCAAGTAAGAGCCTTTTTGCTGAGGCCAAAACGGGGGCTCAGTAAAAGTTATGGGCTCACCATGCCCCCGCACCCAGTACAACCCTCCACAAGCGGTTCAAACACTATTTCTTCTTAATTCAAGCACACGGATCTCTAACTGCATCTTCCTCTGGCGGCTGACTATTCGCGCCTCAGATTCACATTTCGGTGTGACCTAGCGCAAGTTAGGCTACATATTTATTTAACAACAAAAATAACAATAATGGTAATAATAATTATAATTATTATGTCAACCAATTATAATGCCATCAACGTCATGGCATGTCATTGATGACCGTGATACTACTAATAATAAATGATAGTAGGGAATAGTTAATAATAAAAATAATAATAAAAGATTAGGCCTATAATAACAATAAAAAAGTTCCTGTTTATCTCGGGGCTATTGTCGTATTTTTTATATAAATGATAATGGTAATAATAATAATAATAATAATAATAATAATAATAATAATAATAATAATGCGGTGGCATTCCGCGGCTCTTTTCCTGCACTGGATTTCAACGACGACTATAGGTGCCGTTCCAGATGTTTTTATCTTAGCAATTAGGGTGTAAGTCCCTGAGGGATCATATGTGCCTCGGGGCATAATAATAATAATAATAATAATAATAATAATAATAATAATAATAATAATAATAATAAACAACAACAACAACGACAACGACGACAACGACAACAACGTCAACAACATCATACATTAATTGTCGTTGGCCCTACAACCTGGAATGGGCTTCCTGTGGAACTAAGTCTAATGCCTAGAGCCTTTGAGATTACGTTCTACTCTACTCTTAGCCGTGGTTGGGTCGGGAGCGCTTCTGAGTAGATACTCTTGAAGAAGCGCTATACAAATGTCTGAAATGAATGAATGAATGAATGAATAATACACAGCGAAGTAAATTGAGTTTACCTTTTTTCTTCCAACCGACCAACAGCGTAACTATGAAAAAGTTCTGCTATCGATTTTCGTCGTCTGCAACAGATGAGTCTGGTCGTCTGCGGTCGAATGCCTCTGCTTTAATATCCAGAAAGTGGTTGCGCCTCTGCTGCGACTCAAAGCCTAAGTCAGAACACCTTCGTCCGTTCGCTGATGCTTTGGCGTACGTCAATGGCGCGTGGTCTTCGTCTGACCTCTGTAAGTGTTGTAAGTGTCCATGCCTGTTGCACTCTATCACTCTTGACTTAACATCCCGTCTCCGATCGAATCTTCTCTTATGCTAAAATGATCCGCTACGACCGACCCTACTCCGTCAAATTCATTTTCAAACTATGGTCATGTAAATTTCAAAGCGGTCGCTCAAAGACAATTGGCGGCGAGGCAGCGAGTTATCATCCACTTTCAAAGAGCTATTGTCTCTGGTGGTGTCTTTCTCTGTCTGTCTTCCTGTCTGCTTGTCTGTCTCTCTGTCTGTCTGTCTGTGTCGGCTTGTCTGTCTGTCTGACTGACTGACTGACTGACTGTCTGTCTGTTTGTCTGTCTGTCTGTCTGTCTGTCTGTCAGGCATAACTTGACCAATTATGCTCTTTGATTTGCCCCAATTTATTTAATTCTCTCTGACAACCGATTCGTGCTATGCTCAATCGACGAAGTTTACGCAGCAGCCAATGACGACATTCCTTCTGCGATAAAATTTAAGCGTTTTATCATAGGTTAAATCGGTACATCTGTGTTTAACGAGGTAGTGCGGTCTTCCTTTTCCTACTGTGTAGAAGGAGTAATAGATAGAGTCGGAGAAGACCTAAAGGAGGGACCGAGGGAGGAAGGGAAGGGAAGGGGAGGACAAGGAGAACAGGAAGAGGAGCAGGATGAAGAGGAGGAGGGAGAGAGGAGAAGGCGGAAAAGATGTGCGAAGATGCTCATATAAAAACGCGATTCTGATTAGACGTGACGAATGTCCAGCAATAAAATGTTTCCGGCAATCTGCCGCGTCACTTTAGCCTTCGCCCTGCCGCCAAACCCACGGCGCCCGGAACAGTTAAGCCACAGTGGGGCGAGGGTAGGGTTTGGATTTCAAGAGGACAGTTGCGTCCTCTGTAACCTGAGCAAAGACGGATGAAAGGGACTCTCTCATCCCTTGGCTAATCGGTTTTCGCTCCCCCCCCCCGTCCGGAGCCTATGCGGCGCCGAGTCATGCGAGGGCAGAGCGGGCGCTGCGTCCGGCAGGCCTACCTATAGCTAGGCCTAGAGTAGCGGAACTGTATTGTTGAAAGGGTTCCGGGCAGAGAGAGACCCACAGAAGGTAAACAAAGTGACCTGAGAGGTGGGGTTGAATTAACAGAAGGCAACTACGCTGACCAACCCACCACCAACTGAATGTTCCCATGAAAGAATCGAGTTTCAGAGAAAACGCTTTCCAATAATTATGTCAAAATGCAACGTTTCTGAAGCGCCTTTGTTTAAGGTTACGGAAGGAGACAACGACAAGAATAAAATCTATTATTTATTACGATCATTTATATAGCGCCCCTTCAAGAAATATATTGGTATATATATAATATATATTATGTCAGTAGATTTGCAAGGAGTTCAGCGGATCAACCCAGCTCAACCCAGCGTGCGCTGTGATCCTGAATTTATGGCACAAGTCTTTTTGAAATGGAAAGGTGCTGTGGGATAATCAGGTCTACGCCTTTGTAGGTTATAAAGGGCGCTATACGAGAGCTCTGAGAGCGGGATAGAAAGAGATAGAAAGGGATAGAAAGAGAGATTGATTGATGAATGGATGGATGGATATGTGCATGCATACATACATACATACATACATACATACATACATACATACATACATACATACATACATACATACATGCATACATACATACATACATACATACATACATGTACATACATACATACATACATACATACATACATACATACATACATACATACATTCTTACATACATACATACATACATACATACATACATACATACATACATACATACATAAGAGAGCCTCTTACATACATACATACATACATACATACATACATACATACATACATACATACGTACATACATAAATACATACATACATACATACATACATACATACATACATACATTACATACATACATACATACATACATACATACATACATACATACATACATACATACATTACATACATACATACATACACACATACACACATACAGACATGCATGCATGCATGCATGCATGCATACATACATACATACATACATACATACATACATACATACATACATACATACATACATACATACATACATACATACATACATACATACATACATACACGCATGCACACATACACTTTACATACGTACATACATACATACACGCATGCACACATACACTTTACATACGTATGCTGCAGACTCCAAATCCAGCAGGACTTGGAGTTGTCAATTTTGAGTGCAGAATAAATTTAT
This sequence comes from Lumbricus terrestris, assembly GCA_949752735.1. Classification (NCBI taxonomy): domain Eukaryota; kingdom Metazoa; phylum Annelida; class Clitellata; order Crassiclitellata; family Lumbricidae; genus Lumbricus; species Lumbricus terrestris. The sequence continues at coordinate 4,801,778 of OX457052.1, forward strand.
AGGTCCCTAACTCACAACTAACTGTTGCGCGTAAAGAATTTCATTCTGTCTGGATCACAGTGAATAAGTTCGTCGAGCTAAAATGAATCACGATACGGTAAAGTTCTGGTTTTATTCAGCAACATTTTTTATATTGCTATCTCAAAACGTTTAGTCTGATCTCGTGACCTTTAGCGTGACCTCTCACCGATAAATCAACTTGACTTTCAACACGAGAAATCCTTAAAGTCCCTATATATTTTTACATAAAAGAATCGCTTACTAAAGTAGGCCCTAGTGTTTGGATATTTTGAATACACAATTATAGAGTTAACTACATATATTACTATATGATCTGCCGTCTGAATTTCTTTCCTTTCCCGTTCCCCCTCCATCCCTAAGCTGTTGGTCACCCAGCATCACCTTCCCAGGCTATACGCTATTCATGTCTGCTCCGGTTTTCCATTCGAAGCTTGAACCAAAATGAGTCATGGTATACGGAAAAACTCTTTAGGAACTCTCACCCCGAATCACTTGATCACCCACCTTCCAATTCTATACCTAAACGCCACCCACCTTAACAGCTACTCTGCCACCTCCTCAGTATCCTCTGATTCTCTGGTAGCCGGACTATATACGACCCGACCTTCTAAATGCCAGAGAGTCGATCATGACCACGACCTCCTTCGGACTACTCTCTTCAACAGCCCTTCTGACTAGACACAGCGCTCGTGAATAAGCTGGTGCCCTGTGCCTGGCTTTCAAGTAATGCTTTAGAAATGTGGAGATTACGATTACGATTACAAAACGCTTAAACTTTAAATCAATAATCAATAAATGAATAAAATCCTATTGTATGCACCTATAGCCATGAAATCGTAGGTCGTATATACCTAGCCTACACTTTTATTGTTTCAATTTGTTGCTAAAAAAGTTCTCATATGCCTTAAGATGGTTTCGGGGGACTCCGTGGCTTCTCTGCCACTCGTGAGATCCCTGCGGCGAGGAGAGGAGCTGCTACCGATCACGGCACAACACAGACTGGCGCCGTATTCCTCGACGTAGTGCGAAAGGGATTCGCACTCTTTGCATAGACGGGACCTTTTGGGATGATACTGTTGCAACATTGGACGGAGGAATAAGAGATCTCCGTCTTGCAGGGGCGGATACAAAAATTTTTGAAGGTGGGGGTGGGGCAACATTTTGGGTATCAGGATCTTTCACCGGAAAAATTATGACTTTTTAGTCATTTGATCGAACTTGCTTGAAATAATTATATGCAATTTTCCCTGTTTAGCCGAAATTTCTGGAAAATAATATATTATATATATATATATAGGCCTATACCATTGAAACCTAATGGGTCTCTCTCGCTGCATTGATTGTTGATTGAAAACTTGTTGAACCTACATGTATAATGGGGGCACGTTCTGTGTGCATTTATGAATTGGGGGAGCATGGCCGGATTTGACCCTCTGGATCCGCCCCTGCCGCCATGTTAAACCCATGGTCATGCTGAAAAATCTTCGACTGTGTGAATAACAGTTATGTGTTCAACACCTAATTAAATGATGTCTATGAAATATAATTGGACGGAAGTGGCCTTGATCGTGGACGTGAGTCTTGTCGTTCTACTTCGACTAGATGCCAATAGCAGTAGCCTAAGTTTATTAGCAAATTTCTTTTAAAATAAAACGCACTAATCAAGAAAAAAACGATGTTTTTTTAAAAATGACCAGATTTATGTAAACGGATTCTCAATGAAATTATAGATGGCCTTATACGTATTTAGGCCTAAAAGTCTTTTGGAGTTCGATCAGTAAATCGTAAGCCCTATCTATTGATCCAAAAGTTCTGTATTCGCAGGCAGTGATAGTAGAAGATCTACAAAAAGTAGCCCGTAATTTACTAGGAGTAATGCGTTATTTTAAACGGCAGATATTTGTGGCCATGATAATACCGTTCAAGAGATAAGCTTACATAAATTATTTAATACAAATTGTCCCATCGTTAACATCCTTTCGAGTCATTCATTCCTCCGTGAAACGGAAGATGGTAACAATCTCATATGCTGCCGTTGCGCTACAATAAAGAAGCCTACGCACAATCTCATTCCTCTCGCTCGCGAAGTGCACGTCAAGGACAATAATTATAGGGTACATGCCCGCATCCTGCTGAAACCCATAAATGCCAATGAGATTAAATTCAGAATCTAACAGCTCCATGCTTCCGCGGTCGTCAGTTATCACAATTCTTTCGTGATTATCAGCAAAATTGACAGTGCCGGCCACGATCTCTGATTTGCATTGACGTACAATGCTCCCATTCTCATCGATCTCCAATAAGTTAGTACAATCGCTGCTGTGGACCATCACGAAGTTTCCATTTGATTTCTGATGAACGGTCAGAACGCCGTCTGTCACTTGTCTTACCGCGTCTCGCGGCAACTTTATATTGCGTTGCACACAACCATTTGAGTCACATATTTTAACTAGGTCCACCGTACGGTTCCTTCCTGCAGTGTGCACTGGAAGGATTATGAGGCTTCCATTCCATCCGACTTGCATATGATAGATTGACAGCTCTGGATCATTAATTGTAAATGGTGCTATGTTAAACTGATTGTTGTCCCCTTTAGAAATTCTTATAACTGAAAGGGTGAGGTTTCCGTTGTAAAGCCCAACATAAACGCAATTGGACACACGACAGGATGTCATGCACTCTGGCTGTTCTTCCAGCGGTATAACATCCTTCAGCTTTGCCAGATTGTCGCGGTTGTACACGTTTATTACGAAGTTAAGGGCTTTTCCAATACGGTGTTTGGCTATACATGTAAATAGTTCATCGTTCAGCGTTGTGACGAGTTTGAGGACAGATGGCTGTTTTATGTGGATCGTGTACTCAAACAGCGTCTCCAGTCGAATCGAAACCTCGGCTGAAAATAGTTACTCTGCTCCATTTATTGCCCAAAAATAACACGTAGAAAAAAATAAATATTCTTAAAACGTCATAACGCCGTGTCTAAAAAAACATTTGCAAAATTGTTTCTGTCAGAATATCGTGAAATTTCCACCAATTTTAATAGCTTTTAGCAGGTAGATGGCAAAATGGCTGAAATTTTATGCCATATGTAAATTTCCGCCTCACCTGACTCATATTGCCGCACTACCTTGTTAAACACAGATGTGACAATTTTTGATATAACGGCGTCTAGAAGCTTGACTGCACTGAAATCCATTGCATCGAACCGGATGTCAAAGTGAATGGGGCATATGCCTACTATCGCTACAACCTTCTTGCCCAGAAGATACCGTCAGACATACGCCGGATATCCCAGGGCGAGTTTTTTGTCTTCCATATAACGCTCAAACTTTAACAAACCCTGCACTGAAATCCATTTCAACGAGCCGGATGTCAGTGTGAATGGGACATACTATCACGACAACCTTCTTGCCCATAAGCTACTGACATAGCCTACGCCGCATATCCCAGGGCGAGTTTATTGTCTTTCAACAGGATGACGCCCCGGCGCATCGAGCACGCGACACCGTCTCTTTCTTGGAGCGAGAGACACCCGATTTCACCCCTCCAACACTGTGGCCGCCGAATTCACCGGATCTTAACCCAGTTGACTATTATGAAGCATGGAGTGTGCTGCAGTAGAAGGTTCGCTCCAGAATAGCCAACGCCTACCAACTCAAAACGCGTCTGATCGACGAGTGGGCGCTCTTTGACCAGTCGATCGTTGATGCTGCCGTCTAAGCACAATATGTCCGCGTATGCGGGGCACATTTCGAGCACCAATTTTAACACTTTTAAGCAGCCTGTCATAACAAATAAAAACTCTGCTATATAATAATATAAACCATATTTTACTTTACTGCGTGCTAACTCAGGCGTCAGATAGCCTACTCAGATAGTTTGTTGCAAGCGATAAAATTTAAGCGTTTTATCATAAATTGGTACATCTGTGTTTAACAAGGTAGTGCGGTAATATGAGTCAGGAGAGGTGGAAAATTTATATAGCATATATAGCATAAAATTTCAGCCATTTTGCCAACTACCTACCTACCAAAAGTTATTAAAATTGGTGGAAATTTGACGAAGTTCTGACAGAAACAATTTGCTTAGTTTTTTAGACACGGTGTAAGCTTATATATATATATATATATATATATATATATATATATATATATATATATATAGGCTTATAGGTCCACAATTATCAGAATCTGCGCATCCTGTACTATATTGCATGAAGGCCTATTACAGATAGACTTAGGCCTATAGCCTCGAGGCCTATGCTGTCCTGATACTGTTGCAAGCTTATTTCTGTGTTTTTTTAAATCTTTCGTCGCCTGAGAATTATCTTCGCGTATCTCCTTTTTACAAAATCGAGACTAGACTTGATTTGTAGCAAAAATTTGTTTCTCCTTCATCACTTTTAATCGCTAGGAGACCAGTCGTTTTAGAGATATTCACCGAAAACTACCCGTCGTGTGTCCATATTCACGATTGTTTTGTCGTATCTCCTATTTTAGATTATTTCTTCGTAAAATTTTACCAAAACTTCAACCCCGATTATTTCAATGGGGGTGGAGATAGCCTACGCGAAGATAATTCTCAGGCGATGAGATTTCAAGCAGTAACAAGCTACTGTAGAATTGGATATAGCCTACGACAATATGAAACCGAATTACTGATGGACATACGACAAAACGTTTCTTATCAATTCGAAGCTACAGTACCTACCCGGAATGTCCATTTGTTTACAACATATTCCAAAATTTCACAAAAACCATTTTAAGTTTCAAATTAATTTTAATGCAACATCGTTTAATCAATGTCGATGCTTTAATATGACGTCTCTGCCTGAAGTTTTATTGCACTGAATATCTTTTTTGGGGGGTCCAAAGTAGAGAAACTTCTACCTCCTTTTTCTCGGAATTCACAAAATTGGAGATATACGCAAAGATAATTCTCAGGCGACACTTTGTCTTAATTGGGACTATATGCTGCCATTATTTTGTGAATAAACGAATGCTGTATTTCACGCGACCTATAAACTATTCGAAGCAGGTCCTTTGGCGTCGCCGTTTTGGCGCCGGTGACACGAAACGGAGTATCCCCCCTGAAAGCCATCCGGGGGGGGGATGAATTAATCTATCCCCCCCGGATGGAATTAACCGGTCTATACTATCCGGGGAGATGAACCACTCTATCCCCTTTTTTGAAAAATGCGCATAATAAATTTTTTTATGCTGTAATCTAAATTTAAAGTGACTCTAATTGTTTGAAGTGTCCTAAGCATCGCTCAGATAAAGGCAACTCGAATTTATTTAGTGACTCTGAGTGTTCTTAAGTGTTTTAAATATTTTAAGTGCTCTAAAAACAAGGCAAAACAAATTATATAGTAGGAATGAATGTTAGTGTCATTGTTAAAAACAAAGCAGATAAAAAATTAATTTGCAAAAGAAAATACACGCTGAAGCTGTTTTTTCGACTTTTTTTAATTTGGGGGGGATACAATTAATACGGGGGATACCCTATTTAGTGACACCGGACGTTTTTGGCGCCATCGTTTTGGCGCCGGATGTTTTTTGACGCTCATTGCGGGGCTGGAGGCCAGTGAGGGTTCAATCAATCCCCTATAGTCTATCCTAGGGACCCACAGTATAGTCATCGTTGAACCCCGCTAACAACTCCACATGAATCAACATCCTACCCATCCGTTATTCTTCTAAACAATAATATTCTCATACTGCATAGACATTAAGCACATTTCTCGGTCAGGTTAGTGATTATTTTGGCAACGTAGATCTATGTTCTTGTTAAATAGTTTAACAGCGTGAGCTAACAGTTTAACCCGCATATCTATAAACTTTATGGAGACTTTATTTCAGAATATAATTATAGTCTCGGTGGAGGGACGAATTTATTCAGAAACAGATCAGCCGTGCGAGAATCTGTTGCGAAATACAGTCTCGTGGAGGGGGGAGACTTTTATGGGAGACTGTCAGGCTACAACGGCGCCAAAACGGCCGGTACCAAAACGTCACATATACCGAGGCTATTTAATTGTGACACCCTAGCATGATGAAGATACAAACTTCTGGCCTGGCGTTTGCTTTGACTGAGCGATGTCATTAATGGCATCGTTGATCGAGGCATCAGCAGAACTCCCCCTTTTACGGGTTTTCACCAATTTGCGACGTGGGTAACAGCAATCCGCGCTTGAAATTATTATTGTAAGATCTATAGTGCTGAATGTCCCAAAGTAAAGTAATTATGGGTCCGGTAAAATTCCAAAAGGATGACATAATTATTACAAAATAATTAAATTCAAATTGACTCGAATGAGAGTTTTGCCCGAGGTCATTCACTAAAGGTCCTCTTGCTGCCCATTCATATTATCTAAAAGTCGTTACAGACTCCGGATTGTCAAAAGGGTCTGGGTCCACTATTCCGAGGGTCCACTATTCCGAACCCTAACCCTAAACCTAACCCTAAAGGCCTAAACCTAACTATAACCCTAACCCTAACTCATCCCAACCCTAATCATAACCCTAACCATAACCCTAAGCCTAACCTAAACCTAAACATAACCCACTCCAACACTAACCCCAACCTAACCATAACCCTAAACCTAACCATAACCCACCCAACCCTAACCCAAACCACCATAGCCCAACCCTAACCCTAACCCACCCTAACCCAACCCTAACCCTAACCCACCGTAGCCCAAACCTGGCTAACCACCAAAGATAACGAACAAAATATTATAGCGGAAATTAGGAATAGAGGACTTTCGGAATAGTGGACCCTCGGAATAGCGGGCCGACACCGTCAAAAGAGTGGCGTAGGGCCTAGATAAAATTTCGCCACAGCAGGCATTGCGTTTAGGATTACTGTTTCCCGTTGAATATGTGCAGCCATTCGAACGCACTGACCGCTGTTGTTCCATTTTCAGAGCTTCCAATAATCGCATGTAGAATAAAAGGTATTTACTTCTAGCAATAGAGAGGTAGGCCTATATTTTTTAAAACTCACCAGTGCGGTCAAGAGCTCTGTGTAGTTTATTTCGAAAGGAGTTAGTCGAAAGGATGCTAGTCCAGTGCGAACTGACCGGTTTCAGTCTGCTAATAGCCAGATCAGCTTTGTCTTTCCACACGCTTTTGATGAGCCTGAGATCCATAACTTCCATAACTACGACTTTAACGAGGATGCATTCAAGTAACTCGTTCGGTAGATCTTGTAGCTACACGCAAACGATAAAAAATATCACATAGGCTTATGTTACCACACGTAGGCTAAACATCACATCAAACTAGCAAAGTCATACATAAAAAGCATACTTTCATTGCCGACTTATAGCCTATTCGGAGGATAAGCTGAATTAAAGACACGTGGATGAACTGAAAGTAGCCTATAGACGTTAGGCTTACTTCTTCCTCCAACCCAGTGATAGGCCCTATTGGAAAGCTGGCTTATTCACAAGTTTAAAAAGGAAGAAAGTCTTATGTGAACAAGAGCGAACCCATCTTTGGCGGCTGTACCTTCTTGGAATTATTAAGGAGCCCTAAAGTTTGTAATAAAAAAGACGTTTTAACCAGTTTTCATTGGAAGGCTCCAAACATAATTATTGCATCCATCCTTGTGCTGAAAATGAGCTTGCATTCATAGCCACTAAGTCCACACACAGTCTTCGTTCAGTATCAAACGCCTTTTTCAGTTTAACCAGGCGAAGAAAGTGACTCATTTAGGCACAGATTTAAATACAATTGGTCACTTATCAGTGGCGGATCCAGGATTTCTGGTTAGGGGGGGCGTAAATACTACCAATCCAATCCCGTAAAAAAATATATATATATATATATATATATATATAATATATAAGGTAAGACTATCACGTCGGTCCCAAAGATACTGAACGATGTCACTTCTTATTGTAGCTGGACTTATGTTTTTGCAGAGACATAGGTTCATTTGGTCAGAAATTGATGAAAATAGACAATTGCCATCTTCTTTGGGATTTAATTACACTTTTTTTGTTCTGAAATGGTAAATGTTCTGGTGCAAATGCTGAAATATTGCAATATCATTGATAAATGTGTAATAATAATAATTTTCAAACTCGCAATTCTACACTTCTGTCTGTCAGTCTCTCCTCTGCTCTGTCTCTTCTCAAAACCTGCTTCTTCTCGCGGGGCCTTGCGCACTGGGAGCGCCTCTGAACGGTTCACCCTACTAGAGGCGCTTTATAAATGTTTAAATACAATACAATACAATGCAGAATGTCTTCGTATTTGTTAAACTTCTTACATTGTTTACTTTTTCCCCGGGCACTCCGGGCCCCCCTCACAGCGCCGGGCCCCTGGGAATTTGCCCCTCCCCCTTTCTGCCCCCAAATAAAAACAATATAGTCGATGCCAATTTATCATGCGATAATTAACATAGTAATGATGGAAATTGAATACACTAGTATTTGTATAAAAATAGATTCAATAAGCAAGGGATGCGCCTCATCCATGGACCGCACGCCACTGAGCGTTAAGAGAATGATTATATGAGTAGGCCTAGTTCTATTCTGGGATTGCAAAAGGGCGTGGCCTATGTGGTCGGCCATATTGGTGTACAGCTGTGAACTGTTGTCAACGTAGGCTACACGCCGTTACACGGTGAATTGTTAGTTGATGGAATAAAGTTATCGTCATAGGCCTATTGATCTATCCATAGACCTATGCCTTAATAGATATATCGGTCTAAACACCATCCAGCCTGGATCGACCCGAATCCCTGAAGCGAATTTCGGCCGGAGCCCAAATCTGCTATAATTAACAAGTAGGCCTAGGTCGATCTATGCTTTTTGCTGCTTCACGGTCTGTATACATGGCTGGGCTTCTTCCAACGTACATAGGGCTGCCAACCGTCCCGGATTCGCCGGGACAATCCCGGAATTGGCCCTGTGTGTCCCGTGTCCCGGACTGATCCCAAATTGTCCGGGAATTTGCTGTTAGGACCCACATTCCACAATATTGTTCTTATTTTGCACACTAAACTTAATAGATTGTTCGATGAATTTGACGTTGTTGGCTGAACATCAAATGTTGGACAGCGCTTGTTTGAAGTTTCAAAACTTTACAAACCTCTGATACTCAGTATAGGCCTAGCATATTTTGTCCTTCGTAGGCCTATATTCTCTCATTCCGTTTTAATGCTTTTTGCGAAAGAGCGTTCAGCATTATGGACGACCTGTTGTCTAGCAATCGCAATTAAACCTAGCTGAGCATCGACCTTGTAAAAGCGGAACTGTCAATAGGCCTACACATCAATTTTGACATGACATGTGCTATTTTCTACGACTTTGTGACCAGTGTTCTGGAACTGCTTAAATATCAGCAGAGTAAATCGTTTGGGCTAAGTTCTGCTGTCCGGCAGCCGACTTAATCATTTCATAAATTGACATTAAATTTTGTAATCTGCATGCATGCACGATGTCGCTTATAATTTTGTAGGTTAACTTTCAACATCGCTCGTGCTGGGCTCATAAGTCTGCTTACTCTGGTATACGTAGGCCCAAGTTACTGGAACTTACATTTATTTTTTTTAAATCCCTTCTTGACGTCGATTCTAATCCTAAATTTAGGCTACTTGTCTTCTGGCAATTTATCTACAAAATTATTAACTAGGCCTACTCTTTTTGTAGATTTTAGGTTAGATCGTATAATTGGACTGACACAGCATTAGTTACATTAGGCCTATTTTGCTTGCGATCGATTGCATGTCTCTGGCTGTAGTTTTTAGCCGCCGATGCTCTTCTCGCGTTAACCTCGACATTCAAGCTCGTGTACTTTGGACTTCTCTAATTGAACCTTTATCTCTGACAGTAAGTTTGCCGCAGACAAAACAGTGAAAACACAGAAAATCATTTTTATAATAAGCGCCATTCGCATACGTATCCAATGTCAACAAGCATTGCCTGCGAACCAATATGGCGCAGGCCATTATGCAAATGAGCCGTTACGTCATTAGGCAAGGGGTGAATATCCTTGATTTGCTTTTGTCCATAATATCGGCAGCTGAACGCTTTCGGCGGCTATAATCAGCACGACGAATTTCAAAATTATAATGACAATCATATGCCATCTTTTGAGATTTAGGCCTAAGATAGGCTTATGTTTTACCAACGGCAGTTGGCTTATTCGCGAATGATAAAACTGCTTGTTTTAGCCGTTTTGACGGCGGACCACTCGACATATTTTTTAATTGACCAATTTCTATTTACGTACATTTTGTCTGTACATGAACTTTGTGAATGACGTCACGGAAAAAGTCAACGTCTGCTAGCAACTCAGGTAAGTAGGTAAGAGAGCTCCGGTAAGAGAGTTCCATTCTGCCGGTCCAGCTACTTCAAACATCCTATTCCCAAATTGCAATTATATTAGTTTTAGGTCAGTTTAGTTTGAGAACATTTGCTGCAGGTTTAGGGGGGGCGTACGCCGGCTCCGCCCCCCTCTAAATCCGCGCCTGCTTATAAGGCTGCTTGGCTAGAGAAAATAGCATGGAAACTATCAGACTAAACAGCTACTGGTCTAGCAATTCATAAAGTTTAGATCACACGAAAAGTTTTGAATTGCAGATTGCTGCCGTCGTTATGGGGACCTTTTATAGCTTACCGTTGAGTCACTGAGTAAGGCGAGTCTTGCACGTTTAGCATTGTCTTCTTTCTGGAATAGTGCTGGAAGCAGAATAAGAAAGAAAGCGATTTTTATAAGACTCTATGCCATAGATGTAAAAAACGATGAAAACGGAATAAAAAACGGAAAAAAACGTCGTTTTTTTCGAAAAAATAAAAAACGACAAAAAAACGATAAAAAACGGAAACGGTAAATAATTTGACTTTGCTGCATCTAAAACCGCATTTTAACCTTGAAAACATTCATTAGGAACCTACTACACGAAGGCTATCTCTTAAATGATGATGTTAAAGGATGAAATAATGACTTTAGTTAGCCGAATTCTTGAGAGTTGGCGGAAAACATAAGGAATATCCGAAAAAATTAAAATTAAGGAAAATAATAACCGAAAGTAAATGAATAAATAAAGTTAAAGAAAAAATAAAAAACGATAAAAAACGATGGGAAAAATAAAAAACGAAAAAAACGACGTTTTTTGGGAGTGAATAAAAAACGGAAAAAAACGTTTTTTACATCTATGGTAAATAATAAGCGAATCAAAAGTGAAAGACCAACACCAGTACCATTGCACAAGCAGACCGACCTCGATAGCACCTAAATAGTAAATTATTTGTTAAGTAAATTGATTAGTTAAAATGATATTAAAATTAAGTTGTCGGTCTGAAATAGGTAATGGCGTCTGGAAAATGACGTGACGTCAGACAATAGGCGTGATGATGTCATGCAATTAACTTAGGAGCAAACTGGGTCAGCGTGCCAGCGTGAATAAGCCAGCGCTTGTGAATAAGCTGGTTCCCTGCTCTTCGCTTTCGACTGGCGCCTTAATTTGGAGATTACAATAATTATTACAATTACGAATAAGCGGTTCTTTTTAAAAAGTTTCGAGATTACGCATAGGCCTACGATGGCAATAAAACGGCAGTTTTAGTCAATGCTCGGAACACCATTCCACCGAAACAAAGTTTCGGCGCGACACTTCGATTGAGTGTCCGCGCCGAAGTCGGGAGCGCCTCTGAGTATAAATCTCGAACTTTGAGTGTACCTCTAGGCATAAATTTTGTCTGCTATGGCAGACCAAAGAAAAATCTCTAAGTTCTCACTGTAAGGGAAATGCGATACTGAACACAGCAGTCCTATAAGAGAATGTGCGTGTAGCCTATTCTTGCATCTGAAATTAATTGATTAATTGTGGAATCGACCGTCCATCACGCAATGTCTCCTATAAATAAATAAGTGGTGGTGGTGATAATGATGATGATGATGATGATGATGATGATGATGATGATGATGATGATGATGACGATGACGATGACGATGACGACGGCGACGGCGGCGACGACGACGACGACGACGACGACGACGACGACGACGATGACGATGATGATGATGATGATGATGATGATGATGATGATGATGATGATGATGATGATACTACAAAGACGCTTTGGAAAGAAAATATAGTGCTAAGGCGCGGAGTAGTACGACTTGAGTCTACACTTGAATGACATCAAGGTGGGTGTCTAACGAAGAGAAAGTGGAAAGCTGTTCAAACACCTGGGTCAAGCGACAGGTTTTCTATTTCCGCACTCTCAGCTCCATCTCTTCACTTCACATCACAGGCAGGATATGCTGTTCTCGGTTCTCGATGAAGACACACTTGTTGAAAGTCTAGCGCAGTGCACCCGATTATTCACGAGCGCTACGTCGAGTCAGAGAGGTTGTCCAAAGGGTTGTCTGAAGGAAGTCCAAGTCAGGTTTCTGGCGGTTCATTGAGTAGACAGCGTTGATTCTGGGATTCTATTCAGGCAGGAGTTCGATCTCGAAAAGATATTCCTGCGTGGTGCTTGAGAAGCAATCAATCTCAACTAAACACTTATTAGTTTCATTATTTTCTTCTTTTTATTATAGTCCGTTTCCATTATCTTTACAAACTTCCTTCTTGGCTTCCAACACGATTTTCATTAGTGTAGGCTAATAAAGCGTCACTGGCACTGCTGCTCATAGTGTTATGAAAGTTCTTTGATCGACCTGGTGGCAGACCGGTAACGCGTCCGCTTACGGAGCGGGAGGTGGCGGGTTCGACTCCGGGTAACGACCTTGGGCAAGTTGTTCACGCACACGTGCCTCTGTCACCAAGCAGTATAATTTGGTACCGGCGTAAGCTGGGAAGTAAACAGCAAGTCCTTCGATACACTGGCCTCGTATCCAGGACCTTGGGATTCGTCCATTGCTGGCTCAGGGCCATGGAAAAGGAGATGAGCGCCTCCCTATGTTCCTCATGGAACGGGATAGGACTTTACTTTACTTTACTTTACTTTACTTTACTAATGATCTTTGAAAGACTATTTTATAGGCCTACTGCAGTGGTTTGTATTGGCAAATAGCTCGATCGAGCCATACATGTCGGCCTACAATCTTGAAGCACTGGAACACATGCAGACTATGCTTGAGGTATTCGTTGTGATTAATGTATGTTTGTTTGCGCTTCGGACCGCGACTCTTGACTCGGCAAGGTCAATTGCTAGGTTTTCAAAGGCTTGTGTTGCCAGATAGCTCGAGCCTCGTGCCATTCAACATTTCAAAACCAACCTCACTTTCGGTCACCAACGATGTTAATGCGCCAGAACCAGTGTAGGCTTGAACAGCTGGGATACATTTATGCTTGAGGTGTTCTTTGTCACCAATGTATGTTTGCGCTGCTCAATCTGTGTATGGTCGGTGGGTTTGCTGTCTATCGTATGCGTGAGGTTCGGACTTTTCTTCTACTCCTCTCCCAATTGTGTGAAAACCACTTTACTCGATCATAGTCTCATTGTGTTAGAACTAGAATGCATGCATCGTAAACGTAATCGTAAACTCGAAATTTCTAAAGCGCCACTCGAAAGCCAAGCGCGGGGCACCAGCTTATTCACGAGCGCTGCGTTGTAGCCTATGCTTGAGGTAGACCTATTCTTGGTCACTATGTGATATGTTTCGCTTTTCAATCTCTGTGTTGTTGTTGGATTTCATCCTTGTTTACTGTCAAGCTTATGTACGGATCGGATCTTTCTCCTCTTTCCCCAAAAGCTTGAAAAGTGAAAGTGATTACTTTACCATGGTACTCATAGATGTAAAAAACGATGGAAACGGAATAAAAAACGGTAAAAAACGTCGTTTTTTTCAAAAAAATAAAAAACGACAAAAAAACGATAAAAAACGGAAACGGTAAATCATTTGTCTTTGCTACATCTAAACCCGCATTTTAACCTTGAAAACATTGATTAGGAACCTACTACTCGCAGGTTTTCTCTTAAATGATGATGTTAAACGATGAAATAATGACTTTAGTTAACTGAATCCTTGATAGTTGGCGGAAAACATAAGAAATATAAGAAAAAATTAAAATTGAGGAAAATAATAACAGAAAGTAAATGAATAAATAAAGTTAAAGAAAAAATTAAAAAAACGATAAAAAACGATGGGGAAAAATAAAAAACGAAAAAAACGACGTTTTTTGGGAGAGAATAAAAAACGAAAAAAACGTTTTTTACAACTATGATGGTACTCGATCATGGTATCATTGTGTTAGGCTGAGATTGCCTTTGATGGATCACCCGTGAAGTGGCGCTACACAAATATGCAATTACTGTTGCTAGTACCGTAATTGTTACTAAGTTAATGAGAATAATTGTAGTAGATGTGCTCCATTGGCTTCCATTCTTCCAACAGCGGATCTCGTATTGAATCATCACCTTCGTCTGTCGGTCCTTTGTTGGGTATCGCTCCGGATTATCTTCGTAGGCCTAACCTCTGTCGCCATAGCCTGAGGTTATCGGTTTGTCACTCTCTCTGCTCTGTTGATCGGGGGCATGGGCGGAGACTTAGGGTGCATGGGGGATGGTCCCCCAATGTTTGTGGGGGGACGGAGATGCCTATATCTCCCAACATTTAAGAAATAGTCATAAATTTCATTGTAAATTTCTACATAATTAAAAAAGGTCATCAGCTATTTCGGCAGGGAAAAAGGTATTATATTCAAAAGATTTCGACCAAAAGGCTAAAACATCGTCACAAAATTTGGTCGCTCGTTCGCCCCCCCCCCCACCCCAACTTCTGAACCCTCCGCCTATGATCAGGGGCATGCTCGATGTGTCATTTGCCCACACAGCTACAAAGCAGAATTATAGTTTCTCGGTGGATGGTCCTCTGGCGTTATGCGCTTTCCACAGAACCCACTATCACTCTCTTTATTATCATCTCAAAACCGTCCTTTTCAGCAGTGCTGGGGCATGGGAGCGCTACTGGGTAGTAGACTTTGAATGTCGCTACATTAGATATTCGTAATGAATGATCAAATGAATAGCGAACACAAGAAAGTTTTGCTTTGAAATGTATTGCTCGGTAAAAACCTTGCTCAAAAACCTTCTTTGGGGTTTAACAGCAAGACGTGTATAGATGTTTTGAAGGAAGCGAAAAACGCTCTACAGTGTAACTTAGACTCTAACAGTGAAGACTAATATTATTATAACATGTCTCTTGAAATATTTCAGAGGATACTACAGACTAAAATGATCTTAGATGTGTTCGCATTTCAGACAAAAATCATAAGAACGCGCTTAAAGATAACGGCCTGTTACCAAGACAACTAATGCTGATCGATAAAATTAGACTTTCGCACTAGAACTGTTCTTAAAACCGCTAAACGTATGCAAAATATCGTTTTTTCTATTTCGTTTCAATCTCTTTCCACGTTGTTTAGTCTCCATTCGCTGATCTTTGCGCGTTTCTACAGGACGAAGTTCAGTGACTTTTGATGGGCGTCAGGAACTAATTGGAGGATCTGTAAAACGAAGAAAAAATTCAGGTGAAAGTCACTTGCAAAGACCAAAAATGTCATTATAGCCTAATTAGGTCTCTAAAAGTGAATAAAAACGCCCGAAATCTGCTTCCTGTTAATATTGAAAGATGTTAACCAATATTTTGGTTTTCGTTTTGTTGTGCAGAACGAAATCCTGTTCTAGTTGCGTACAGGTTTTCAGATAACCAGAGATCTGAAAAATGCAGCCTATAAGAATTAGTTTATCCACGTGACCTATTAATATTGAATCTGTTTATCCACGTGAGCTCTTGTGACCCGTGAGTTTTCTTAAAAAATCACACGAACACGGACAGTAGGCCTAACTAACTTGCAAATTATTATGGCCTCAGTAAAGTGCAAGCCTTCAACCTATCGCAAGTGTGCTAATCTGCATCGGATTGTCGGTGATAGGCCTATGTGAAAGGGTAGTGCTTTGTGCTGGAAAAGTAATTTCGCACCAGATTAATTACAGCCAAATCGCTGGTAGCGTGTAACCTGCTTACCCAAAGTAACACAGTCGATGAAGGTTGGTTTATGCTGGTCTAGTATTTGCGGCTCTCAGACGATTCTACACAAAACAGACAACCAATAATTGTCATCCGCATAAGTGGATATACCAACTGTCTTACATGGACATTACCAGGCTGCGATTTAGGCCAATCCGTAGATTTTAGATCTAGCCAAATAGAAATACGAATCGGACTTTCACGCCGAAGCTCATGAGCAATTGTGAGTGAAGGACTTGCTCGAGGTCCCTAGGCGGCGGCTTGAGGTGGATTCGAACCTGCAACCCTTCGGCTGCAAGGTATCGAACATACCTACTAGTACTACACCACCGCGCCTAAGAAAGAATTATTGAAAAAAGAATGCAACGTCAATGAGAGGTTGATCCAAGGTCGAAGGGTCCTCATGGTCGATTGCATTGCATACCTACATAATCCAGCTTCGATTTATTCACTGGAATACTGTTGTACTAATAAATAACTGGACAACGTAGGTATAATATAACAAGTAGGCCTAGAATGTGTTCTTAATGCCACTGACTCCTCGCAACTAAATCCGGCCAGACTGATCACTCCATCCATGTGCGTAATAGGGTCTACACACACAACGACTAAATATTGGCTATGTGAGAGACAAAAAGACTAGAAAGGAGGTGCTTCTTCTACTCACCGGTTCTCGTCTCTTTGATGATGACGGACTGCAAAAAAAATCATCACACCATTGTAGGCCTATATACAGTGAAAGATTTCAAGTAATCCTCATGTAATTATAATAACCGGTTTAAATTTCTATCCGTCAAACGATTCTACCAACAGTGATTGTTTATTTGCATTCTGGGCATCATTACAGCACAAATAACACTTGTCACACGAATAGAAACCATATTAGTGTAAAAAGAACAGCAGCTGTGTGTATACTGTATAGCCGCCATGCGATGATGTGACAGCCTTAAGAGGAGACAACAAGATGTTTAAAAGTTCCTTGCGAGCATGAAGGACTTTTTAACGGACAACTGCTCCACTAAATATAGGCCTGAATGGATCCGAATACAAGAAACCATAGCAGGGAACCAGTGTCATCTGTTGACAAGCATAATCTTATTTCGTGAAGCTTTTGGGGCTGCTGTAGTAGGACACAGACCAGACGTTGGCACAACAGACCTAATCACTTAATTCCAGAGACGAAATCAACAAGACGATAAGGCAGACTTTCAAGCAGGGCCTCCGACAGGGGGGGCTACTGGGGCCATTTGGCCCCAGGCCTCACTTGATAAAGTACCTCGGAATTTCGGAATTACAGAATTATTTGTAATAAATAACTACTTAATTCAGTAAATCCCTATTAATTTTCAAGCAATAATTTATTGAAATGGAGAATTACGGAACTAAGGACTTATTCATTGAAATGTAGGGCTATACAAATTCTAATAATTTCGGGTCGAAATCATTGACGTTAAATAATTGCAAACTGTAGACAAATTTTTCATAAATCTGTTATTAGTTGTAAAACTGAAAACTTGTCAACACTCAACAGTCTAAACTCTATCGTAACTCGTTACTCGTAGTCATAAGTCAAACACTCGAACCTAAATAATTTTTGATATGAATATATAATCATCCGATACCCTGTGGATAGTGTAGCCTACACAGTACACTATGCTATAGCTATATAGGCCCATAGGCTACATATTCTTACTTTCTTAGTCTCTTAGTGCGGTGGTGTAGCCAGGGGTTGGGGTTTGGGGCAGTGTAGAGAATGAATTATGAATGTGGTGGTGAACGAATTCGAGGGAATGAGGCCGATGAGGGCACGATTAGGGGCTTTGTTTTTAACTTAGGAAATTGATATTTAATCTATATTAAAATAATTTTAACAATATCAGTCAATTTGACAAAATTGACCACGATGTCAATTTGATTGAAAACATACCGTAGCAAATATTCCCCCTAACTATTAGTCTATTGTATTACATATACCCTAAATATTATTTTAGCTTAATCTCATAGGCTGCAGAAAGATGAAGAGATCATTCGAAGGTGGACATGAGAAACGAAAGAAATTGGCTCGACAAAAGGAAGCTGCTTCAGCAAGCCGAAAATTTCAAATTTCTTTGCACATCCTGATAATAGGCCTAGCAATAGGCTCAGCCAGACAGAAGATCTTCGAGAAATAAATATATCACAAACAGAAAGTGACCTTCAAGAGACTTTGATGACTGTAATAAACGTGACTGATACAGAATGGAGTTTTGAACCAAGAAAATGTAGATGTACAGCATTTAACAATTGACAATGTAGGCCTATCAGATAATTCAAATGATTTTATTTTAAATCCTTCAAATATTATGAGACATGTTGACATTGAAGCAGGATCTCATAGCGATTCAGAATTTCGACGTAGATTATTGAATGAGAAGGCCTTGAAAATTAGTTGTGGCCCTGGGCCTCCAAATCCTGTCCGAGGCCCTGCTTTCAAGCATAGGACAGAGACAGCCTTGTGCCATCCGGTGGTAATCGTGTTTCACTGTGTAAAATGGCTCTAAAGTAAGCTATGAACAAATGGTGTTTTAACATGCATGAAATAAATATAATTGCGTGAGAGAAAAAAAAGAGGCAGGTGGATCATAGAGCTTCAACTTACTCCACCGGCTCCTGAGGACTGTGTGACGGACACAGAGCTGCGTTGCTTGGCTCTCAGCCTCGAGATGGCGGTCTCGGCCTGGTCAGCTCTTTCCTCGCTCTCTTCAAAGTCGTGTTGGACCTTGCGATACTTGGCCAAGTTGATAGCAGCCACTTCCTCCTGTTAAGCCAGTCAAAGAAATGCGGTCAGCAAATCATTCAGTCAGTTCTCTTACTAATTAACTTAGGCTACTTAAAGAATATCTTACTCAAATGACAAATAATAGCCGTTTTCCAATGCTTGAGGCAATAAGGGATAGCTTCATATAAAATCGTTACAGAATGAAGTCATTGAAATTATAAAGAAACTTTACATTACAACAAAATGTAATGAAACCACCGTAAGAGACAAATTTACCTGTAGAGTATAGGCTAGACTCCGCCAGAGGCAGCATGTTTAGACATAGAGCTCTATGTTATTATGACCCAAGAAAACTCACGGCTTCCTCGACTTGTCTCTTGAAGGTCTTGATCTTCTGTTGAAGTGCATCGATCTGAGAAGCTGATCTTTCTTGAGATTTCTTATCCTCGTCCCAAGATGCGGAAATCTCCTTCAGACGGCGATCCTGTTTGCGCAAGTTCTTCTCCGTCTCCGTGTAGCGTCTCTGTTCGCTTTCCAGTTCCACCTCCAGCTCGCGAATGCGCTGTTCCAGTTTCTGGATGATCTTCTTTCCTCCCTTCAGAGCGGAAGCTTCGGCTTCGTCCAGGCGGGCCTGGAGTTCCTTGACCTGAGCCTCAAGGGCACGGCGCAGTTTCTCGATGGAGCTCGAGTGTTCCTGTTCGCGACGGTGTTCTTCGGCGATGCGTGCTGCATCGGCGGCGGCCTTCTTCGATGACTCTTCGGCTGACCTCAGCTCGTTCGACAAGTCTTCGAAGTCGGTCTATGATGAAGAAACAAATTAGAATTCTTTATATAACACTCAAAGGATTGCATTTCAGTTCCATGAATTGCGAGAAAGGAGGTTCTTCAGAGGTCTGCGCAAGTCAAATTGAAAAAAGTGAAATTTTAACTTAGTTCACTTGCAGTCAAGTTGGCCTCGCAAGGTTTCAATTTAGTTTTGTGGGTTAGTTTTGATGGAGTCTCTGGTTTTAGTCCGTTCGACGCCTTTGGAGTTTAGGGTTTAGCTCTCATTGGGGCTTAACCCTGTATGTGAATATTGGTTAAGCCTACATGACTGAGGGAGCCCGAGGGGTTTTCACAGACCTGGTTGCTAAGGCAGCCTGCTGTTGTTGGTCAGTAACTTTGAAAGGTAAGACTGTGATTGGTCGCTGAAAGGATCCAAGTAGCCTATGTTTGGTGTTCAAACCCAGTCTCCCATTCCAGAGTACACAAGAGAAGTTGTTCAAAAATTGAGTTTCAAATATCGACCCTACATGACATCGTTTCCGTTAGGTATTTAACCAAGAATATATATCTTGAAATTTTTAGCTGTGCCTTTAATCAATTAATTCTTTCTCCTTGTCAGAGTTTTTGCATACCTGAATGGACAGAAGATCTGTTTCCAGCTTCCTCTTCTGAGCAGCGAATGAAGACGCCTGGGAAGTGACCTCGGACACACGATCGGACGCTTCATGCAACTCGCCCTCAGCTGCTTTGCGAGCACGCTCAGAAGATTCCAGCTGGGTCCTCAGCTCCTCCACTTCTCCAGCGATGACAATGGAACGACGCTCAGCAGATTGGAACTGTTCACGATACTCCTCGCGTTGGCGTTGTTCTCCCTCGATGGCTTCCGAAAGTTCCTTGACTTGTGTCTGGAACTTCTTGATGTTCTTCTCGGCCTCTGCGCGTCCTCTGTTCGCTCCGTCCAAGGCAACCTCCAGTTCGTTGATGTCCTGTTCCAACTTCTTCTTGCCGCGAAGGGCCTCAGCTTTTCCACGGGCTTCAGCCTCGAGGCTGGCCTGGATGGATTCCAGGGCACGCTGGTGGTTCTTACTAAAACATCAGAATCCATTTTCAAAATTGACCAGAGGAATTATCAACATTTGCACATACAAAAAACTGGATTGATAAATTCATATAGCGAATTTTGCACACATAAGGTCCTATTCAGTACGTGTATAAAACTGTATAATTATAGTCTGAAGAAATGAAACGTCACAACTCAAAACATTGTGTCTTTGTGAGGCCAGTCGACAGTGAAATAAACCCGATTAGTTTACAAGGGAATTCTGGTTAGAATACAGAAATCTTGTACGCAAACACCGAAATGTTGATGAATTTGCTGGAATATAATAGAACCTTCGAGGTTGGCAGCGGCCGAAATCGTCATTGCAATAGGCCTGTATGTACAACAATTAGGAACCTCTTGACTGGCAAAATTCTTGTACATAAGATGAATTGTGGATAATTTTCGTCCCAATTCCGAAGCAGCTAAATGACCAATAAAAATTGCTCACGTAGCAATAATAACCAGTTGTAATATTACTGAGAATGTTGACATGATCTTTTCCAATCTCGGCGGAGTGGGGTTGAAAATATTGCTCCCATGACCCTTAGCCCAATTCACCCTCGAAGTAAAATTTATATGCATTATGTCTGCACAAACAAAGAACTTTAAAAGGTTTGTTTGTTAACTGACCGAGTGCTTTCGAATTCTTCTTCCTTCTCCGCCAGGCGGCGATCGATGTCCTGTCGAATGGTAGCCAACTCCAATGTGACGCGGTTCACCTTGGTTTCCTCCTGTTCAAGGGCACCTTCAGCCTCTTCCAATGCAGCCTGGAGCTCTTCCTTTTCCAGTTCCAATCGTCGTCTGATCTTATCCGCTTCATGGACACTCTTTCCTCCCTCGCCCAGTTGTTCCGTGAGATCGTGGATTTCGTCTACAGATAAAAAGAGTCACAGGTCAGAGTCAACCTATTGTTTCAATCAGCAAACCGTGTTAGCTGCACCTTTGCCATAATGCAGTCATTCAATCAAATATCTACGATTGGCAGTCAATTTATCCTAATAATCATCGCCTAATTCATACCTAATTCTTTAGTTTACTTTCTTTCCACTTCATGTATTAATTTCTTTCACCTACCGATATCTTTGTTATTTGTTAGTTGTTAGTTATTAGTTGTTATTTGCCTGATCTTCACCTGAGAGATTCTTGTTCTCGCGTCTGACGGCATCAACTGCGTCCGACGATTCTTCCAGCTGAGCTCTCAGTCTGTAGACTTCAGTGGCTGAGGCGCGTGTTTCCTTGCCTGACCTTTCCAGTTCAGCCTGGAGGTCAGCCACCTTGCGCTTCCATTCGTCAACGACCTTGTCGAATCCGCGTGTTCTCTTCTCGGCTTGGTTGGCTGCAGACGTAGTCTACAAAGACACGCAAGTGTGAAAAAGTCACAATGTGAGATTGGCTCTTAAGACGTGGTCGTTCAAAAGCAGTTTTCATTAAACCATATCCTATGGATGTTTGCATTTGGAGTGTAGCATTTCAGTGATGAATAACTTGAGCAGCAAGCAGATGCCAGCATACGTTTTCTTCTATTATTTGAAGCAAAAGAATAAATACTTTTAATGGTGACGAGATATAGACCCTACTAACTTGAAACTATTGATCGGACCACAGCCTGTTTTCAGGAATTTGAACCATCAATTTATTATTATTAAATAAAAATTAATTATCAATCATAATTGTCCATTATTGTCTTGATTTATGGTAAAATTGATAAGAATTTGTGTAAATGGTTTTGTAACTTTCTCCAGTTTTTTTTAATAAATATGAAGGTAGCATAGTCTGAAAAAGTCTCTGCAACTCACCCTTTCGACTTCGATGGAGAGGTCTTCAAGTTCTCCCCTCAGACGTCCATTGGCCTTCTCCAGACCCGAAGACTTCGACAAAGCGGCCTCCAGTTGACTCTCCGCGTCCTGCAGCCTGGCATTCAGCTTGCGCTTAAGGTCATCTAGTTCCTCGGAGCGAACTCCACCCTCTCCGCTTTCCAGTTTCTGCTTCCAGACGGCAGCCTCGCTGTTCGCCTTCTGGACAAGACGCTGAAGGTCAGCACGGCCACTCTGTTCCTCCTCGAGCTGTTCTCGCAGCTGGTCAACGTCGGTCTGGAAATTGCGGTTCTCACCCTGCAGTTTGGTCCTGATGCGGCTTTCCTCTTCCAGGGCGGCCTTGGCGTCCTCGAGGTTCTTGGTCAGCCCCTGTCTGGCCTTACCCAGCTGGTTCAGCTGGCTCTCGGCCTCTTCCAACTTACGCAGAAGGTCAGCGCTTTCTGCCTGAGCTCGGCTCTTCGCTCCGCTCAGTTCCTGGCTTTCACGCTGAGAGTGATCGAACTTGGCGTTCAGCTCGCTCAGCTGGGCTTCCAGCTGTTTGCTCACCTTGTCAGCGTTGCTCTGTAAAACGATTCAACACAAAACGTTTTAATCCATCCTTAGATATTTTAGCCATCTCTAACTATATGTACTGCCATTACCAATTGGCTGAGCTGATTTTGAAGCATCAACTTCTATTTAATATATGAAAGGATGGTCAACTATTTCTACCCCAAAAGTTTCAAAAATTGCATGTATACATGAAAGTATGTGAGTGTAGGCTATGGACTTTTATAAAGCCAGGTTCGGAAACTCTAAGAAGCATGTATCCAATTGCAATTCATATAGGACCTACTTAATAATCGCAACAGCTTCATAAAATATTTATTATCTTAGTGATAGGGATAAGAGTATGTAGTCTGTGCACTTGTTATAGCGCCACTTCAAGCTGGCCAGCTACTCAGAGGCGCTCTCGACTGCAACGCGGACACTGCATCGGAGTTTCACGCGTAGCGCTGAGGAATTGCGAGTAAAGGACTTGCCCAAGGTCCTTACGCGGCGATGTGAGGTGGATTCAAACCTGCAAAACCTCCGGCTGCAAGGCAAGGAAATACCTACTACACCACCGCGCCCCACAAGACTATTGAAGGCTATGCCTATTAGAGTGGCGTCCATTTATGCTTCTTGATGTTAAATAAACAAGCATTGCATTGCATTAGCTGTAATTTCAAATATGAAAGGATGGTCGAGTTTTATTTATTGGGCCTTGACACCAACTGCATGTCTGTACCTAGCTGAGCTTACTAAATCGGATTTTGGAACTCCTCAAGAGCATTTTCTTAATTACTTGATATCATACTTAATGATCGGTGTCGAAAATAGTTCATAAATTATTTGCTATCTAACTGAAGGGGGATGGACACATATTGCAAGTAAGTCTTATTAGCTGTAGGTCTATTGCATGTTGCATTGTGTCGTACCTTTCCTTTGGTGACATGGTCAAGCTGACCACGTGCGTCGTCGAGTTCGCTCTTCAGCACACTCTTCTCCTTCTCGATCCTACACAGAGCATTTAAATTCATGATTTAAATGCGTTTATTGCTACATAGGCCTATCATCGTCGACATTATTGATCATCATAAACATTATCATCACAAATGAAGTGGTTCAATCTGAAGATCTACATTTAACTTAATAAAATTAAAGGCATTAGAGACATGACAGGCCAGGACAGGAGAAACTGGAGATTAACATCAGAAAGAGGCGACTAAAGTGGATGGGGCACGTAGCTCGGTAGCTGGACCCCGGAGTGGAGACGCGGTAAATGGAGGTCAAGAAAGAGACTTGCGAGAGGATCTGCAGGGTCTGGAAATGCCATGGAACGATGGTGTTGAAGTGGAGATGCACAGAGTGGGGAACCTGCTTTGACCGATATGCACGGGAAGGACTACGGTCCAAGGTAAGGTAATCAAAATAATCATTGAAATGAAACTTAAAAACGACATGAACAACTGAAAATTGAACTCGTTGATCAACGCTACAATGAATTATCAACATCTCGATATGGATAGAAATTAAAAACAAACAAAGCTGACGTTGATATTGACAATTTATTTATTTTAAAACTTGAAACTTACTTTTGCCTGATTTTCTGCAGTTGGTCGAGTTGTTCTGAGAGTTCGTTAACTGAATCCTGTTGCTTCTTGCGGAGAGCGGACGCCTGGGCTTCACCCTGGATGTGGGACTCCTCAAGGTCACGGCGCAACTTCTGGACCTCAGCCTCGCGTTTCTTGTTCAACTCGATCTGTGGGTGGGGAAAAGAAATATATACAGATATTGTGTAGAGCAAATGACAATATACAAACCAACTGGTTTATATACCATTTGGGGCAACGGCTAATCTTCAGCTGCAAACTAAGAATGGACGACCAAGTCGACCATTGAATGAATGGACTCAGTCCAAGATCTATCGCTATGTCCTGGAACCGCATTTATCGAGAGGTGCGGTATTTGACAACGATTGCACTGATATGGGTCTGGAGCACCATTGATGGGTTTTGGATTATTGCAAACTCTAACCAACTGTTTGTCCTTTCCACAGCGTGTGAAGGTTGTATTTTTTACGGTTGTTTTACTGAATAAGGTCGGGAGAGACACTGAAGAGTCTTTCTTGAAGTGGCGATTATAAAATGTGCAATTGCAACTCTAACCATTGCAACAATGCAATGCCTATACTTATCATTATAAATATATCATTATAAATAGCGAGTAGTGTGTTATTGGTGTGCTACAACGACCTAATAATAATATAATGTGGTTGGATTGTTACCTGGGCCTGAGTAGCTCCACCAGCTTCATCAAGACGCTGGCTGAGATCATCCTGTTCGCGTTGAAGTTCAACTCTTTGCTTGTCGGACTGAAATACAGTCAACATTCCATCATTACTTGATTCATAGTTAAACGGACTAGTAATTGAAAGTATAATCGCATAAATAATCCTGTTGATCAATCGATTAAAAGAGCCACAGCGAGCTAAGCATCACTTCAGTCACGAGAGAAAAACAGGTCTATTATTTTCTTTAACGGAGAAGCAATCTTTGCTTTGATCGAGGCTAGGCTGTTTACAGTGACTGCGAACTATTAGGAGATGACAACCGAAGAATCTGAGCACAAGGTCCAACTAAGATCTACTCAGTCGAATGCAATATTAGCTTAATCAGTTTATGTATTTGTAGCAATGTGAGACACAATGATTGTCATAAAAGAGAGAAGATCATACGAGGACACTCTAAGATAAAGAAATACCAACACGATATCGTAGACTTGAATCGTCGGCTTACCTTGGTTCTGGCGGCTCTTTCGGCTTCCAGTTCCTCTTCGAGTTCAGCGATGCGAGACTAAACAGAATCGTTCAAACTTCTGATCAAACACTGACGATACAAATCCAACAAACATTTAATACGTAAGAACTCATCATCATCAACAACCAAGGGACCAATGCCCGTAGGTGCTCGATGCCGTTCTCGTTATTCCACGCCAGGTTTGTCTCTCCAAGGCAGCGTGTGTTCGTAAGAACTAGACATGCAGAAAGCCTAATTAATTTGCGAATGAGACAGTTTATCAAATAGGCCACGCTTAGCTTTAAAATTTTTGAGTCTACGATTACGATTGCAATTAAATGGTCTTATAAATTGAGCTATTATGGCAGCTTCGTAAATTATACTACAATCGCTAATTCAAGGATGTAATTTGGGACAATTGGGGACAATTCAGCGAATATGTTGGCTATGTCTTTGTTTCCTGAGAGATTCTTAGGCAGTTGTTAATACAAAGATATAATTGTTGACACTAGCTGTAAGGGACTAGGGAGCCTGTTTCCTGTCTATGGCTCCTGGTCAAGAGTTCACTAGGTAGTTGCTAATTCCATGATGCAATTATGGACAATCTAGTGAATTTATTGGCTAATGGTTTCCATACCTGCAGTTCCTTGATCTTCTTCTGGAGCTGAGCGACAACATTCTGTTCGCCCTCCAGCTTAGCACTGAGAGCACTGATTTCACCATCCTTCCTAAAAGACAAAAGACACAATTAAGTCATCAGACGCCCGTGAAAAACTTCACGAATATTCAACAATTTTCATAGTTAAAGTTTATTTACTTAGTTTGGAATTGATTTTTTTAGTTAAGATTTGATGCTTAACATGTTTAGAATTGCTTATTGTGCAGTTTCGTGATGTTAAAAATATGAACGCTTGCTTTCTTAGCTAAGATTTGATTAATAAAGATGGAATATAGAATATAAATTTCTGTAGAAATCACGCTGAACGTAGCTAATCAGTCAACAATCTAGCATCAGAAATAAACATACATGTAGGTGGCCTTAACCAGCGGACCCTGCAGTCTGGGAAGACTGGGATCACTTTTATGACCAAGAGATTTCATGTTTCGTTTGATGTGATGTCATAGCTTGTATACTTCATGGCTCAATAAATTGATTGATTGATTTTCTCTGAGAAAATTACTGACGACATACGAATAAAAGAATAAGCTTTCCCACCATTTAGTGGAAGCCAATATACCTGCAACTAAGAGTTGCGGGAAATTTGTAAGGTTAAAGTTAGCATAACTCAAAAGTCATTAAATGCCCTTCGAAGCTCTGAATAGGCTACACATTATAAATTGAGTTGAAGCAAAAACAAGAAATTGTTGCAATTATATTTCAGCTGACCTGCGAACATTATCCTCGAGTTCGTGTTTGATTCTGTCCAACTCCTCAACTGCTTCCTGGGTCTGCTTCAGATCCGACTCCAACTTCCTCTTCACCTTCTCAACGTCAGCACGAACCTTCTTCTCACGTTCCAAGCTCTCCTCTTTCTAATAATACAGACGTTTTGATTTGGTGATGGAAAAGCATTTCTCAATTTTCAAAGGTTGTGTTATTTCGCGTTTGTTGGACTAAAGAAATTTCTCATAGAGAAATAAAATAATAAAATAAAATGGAAGCCATTATATGCGCTATTGTAGAATGAATCAAAGACATAAATTCCTTGAATTCAGACCTTTGGATTTTGAAGATATTGAATAAATGGATTGACCAGCCTACCTCGTCAATGGTTTGCTCCAACTTCTGCTTGAGTTTGTTGAGGTGGTTGACCTTGTCCTCTTCAGCCGCCAGATCAGCCTGAGTCTTCTTGATCGTCTCCTCAAGTTGCTTCTTGTCTTTCGACAGTTTACCCGCGCTTTCGTCCTGCCTGGCTAGTTCTTCATTCAGAGTCTTGATCTGGTTGTCCTTGGTCTGCTTGTCTTGTTCTGCCTTCTGCAAGGTCAGCTCCAGATTCTCAAGAGCCTTCTTCTGTTCCTGGGCCTTCTCGTCCAACTTCCTCTGTTTTTCGACGAGAGCCTCAGAGCCTCCTTCCAATTCTTTTACTCTCTCCTCCAGTTCCTTGTTGTTTTCTTCGAGTTCACCCTTCTGGTTCACGAGTAGTCCAAGCTTCTCCTCAAGGTCCCCGACTGTGCTGCCCTCAGCCTGCAGCTGCATGTAGGCGTCGTTCTTCTGCTGTTGAAGAGTCACGTTCTGTTCTTCCAGTTCCTTCTGCCTTTTCGCCAGTTTGACCAGTTCCGCCTTGGCAGCTTCCAGATCCTCGGCCTGTTTTTTCATGTCGTCCTCAGCTCTGGCCTGGGTCAGGAGTGGCTTGACACGGGTGTAGAGTTTCCACCACTGCCAATTACGCATGGCCAACCATCCACGAATGTTACGCTGAATGACGCTCAGAGCAATTCTGCAAGAATTAGGCAGGATGATCAAAATTTCATCAGGTGGTGAATAGTGAAAGTTTATTTTAAAATTCATGCTTGGTAAAGAAAGAACAACTAGAACAATCTTATTTTATTTCCAATCTTCGACGTTACGGAATCTGCCTTAATTTGTTATTTCAACTTGCAATCTGAGTCACAAAGTTATATAGGATCCAATCAATGCAGGCGTTATTAGCAGTGGTGTACGATGGATAATATCTAAATATGCACGAACATGTACGCTGAGTAACATGGATAGCATGCTGTCAATAGATTAGATTTTCAATATAGAGATCTATAAGATTCAGTCCATTATAATTAAATAAAAGAACCAAAGTATTGCATATACGACTATAATAGCATGACATATATAATTTATTTATATATATATATAAAGCAACTGTGGATGATTAACCTCTGGTCCTGGAGTTTGGAGTAGTTCTTCCTGATGAGATATCCTCTGATGCGGGCCTGGAAGTTGGCAATAATCTTCGACAATCTCTCGTCCCTCATCTCCTCAAGTTGACCAAGAACTCCGGCCTTGAAGAAGACCTTGGTGTGACCAATACGATAGGCGTCACCAATATCCAGGGCGGCAAGAACCTTTTCGGATGCAACCTTGCCATCAACGAAGCCAGCAGGAATGGCACTTGGGGCCAAGATGGAGTATCTGTGGGAACGAATATTCAGTTGCACTAATTGTCTCACATTTCACTCGTAGATAAAGAGATTGGATGGAAAGTTGAGACGGTAGAACATTGTTCACTGCGAATGCTTAAATAAGATCTGCGCTTGAAAAAAAAACAGCCCAGTCACAGGTGGCGTATCGTGGACGTAACTCAAGTATGGAATTAAGCAATAAAGCAATCTGGTGAATGAGCGGCCATGCTTCCATCACAGTGAGGCGGGCATTGGGAACTACCATCACCACGGAAATGAAGCAGAACAATGGGTGTTAAGCATAGGAGACGACAGTAAGGTCTATTCACTCCTGGCACAGAGACCGAGATAACTATAAACTTTTATTTGCACACTTTTTTTCATGAATTCCTGCTAGTTGCTAAAGTTCCACAATGTCATATTGCCTAAGATAGTTTGCCGTTCAAAAATCTTTCCCATGAATAGCAGTTGTAGTGCAGAGTCAGATAAGTGTGAATTAAAATGAAAGAAGTGAATGTCGAACCTCTGCTTGAATTCAGAGTAGACCATCCTGTTTGGGAATCCCTTTCTGCAGATCCTGATGCCCTCAAGCACACCGTTACATTGGAGCTGATGCAGTACAAGCTCAGCCTCCAGAATACCTGCGAAGGTAAGACAACCACGTGATGGTGAGTACACCTTGGCACTACTAATCCAGCGATGGTAGCCACAAGCAGGTGAGTAAGTACATGCTTTCAACAATGTCATATGCGTTACACCAATTAGATAACAACTTATAAATTCATAATTAATCGAAGGAACAATCACATACAACTTGCAGATCTGCTAATATTAATCTCCAAAATAGAACAAATGATAAGAATTCTTCAACGTGTCCATTGCAACTTTATATACCCTAACATTTAAAAATCCCGCCCCGTAAAGATATTTGGCAAATTAACTCTGCATATAGTCTATTCTGAAAACAATTATCGCGAAATTGTTTTTACATTGGTTAGGCAGAAGTTGTTCTTCCTATGCGTCATAGGTTAATTCAAATATGATATGGACATGATCTTACAAAATTACTGGGATTCAGAATGCGGCTTTGCCTTTAGGTGACTATTATGGGCGCTATGTGTAGAGGCGCTGCGGAATTTTTCAGGTTGAAGATTTGATTACACTCAGTGTAGCAGCAAGCAGGAAGTGGCAGAGACCAGTAAGAGAAGGAAGATTAAGGGTTGGGTTGTGCGAGTTGTGAGGCAATGGGAAGGATTGATGCGAATGAGGCAGTGAGGAGGATTGATGCGAATGAGGAGGACCGATGGCAATGAGGAGGATTGATGGCAATGAGGCAATGAGGACGATTGATGCGAATGAGGCAATGAGGAGGATTGATGGCAATGAGGAGGATTGATGGCAATGAGAAGGACCGATGGCAATGAGAAGGATTGATGCGAATGAGGCAATGAGGACGATTGATGCGAATGAGGCAATGAGGAGGATTGATGGCAATGAGGAGGATTGATGGCAATGAGAAGGACCGATGGCAATGAGAAGGATTGATGCGAATGAGGCAATGAGGAGGATTGATGGCAATGAGAAGGACCGAATGAGGCTATGAAGTGGGTTGATGTCTAGGGCCTACCTGGTGTCTTCTGTTCGTTGGGGATCAAGCATCTGACGAATGATGGGTGAGTTGTCTTCAAGATGGCCATCAGTTTTGCCAGTTGTTCCTATTTTCACACAGGTCAATCAAGACGTGAATCAAGACGTGAATCAGCACGTGAATCAACACTTGAATCAACATTATGCTAGAAACTAACTTAATGACAGCATTGGCATTGAAACGTCTTCGACGTTAGCTGCTAATTATGCACTAAGTCAAAATGCATGCACTGTTTAACCTCATTCCATCTGTTTAACCTATATTTTCACATTACAAATGCATGATATTGACTATAATCAATGTTATCCAATTCAAGGTACTGCTCTTAGTTTCGAAAACTCAAACTGGACAAGCTCCTAAATACCTTTCTAACTTGATGCATAAACCCCTCCTCTACAGTCAAAATGCATGCGCAGTTTAGCTGCCTTCCATCTATATAGCCTATATTTACCCATAAGAAAAATACATAACTGCCTACAGCCGACACTGATTAGCCTATAATCGATCTGGTTAAGATCAGCTATAAATCAGTAAGATATAGAGACAAGCTCTTAACCCTTGTCTTAGGTTAGTGGCGCGAAATGTTCACATTCAGCACACAATGTAGGGTGAGTGGGGGCAAGTTGACGGCCGGGGAAAGATGATTGTTGCGCTAAAAAATAATAGTGCGTGGCAGGAAACCAGTCTAACAGGATATGTAGTAAAGAAGAAAACAAGCTCGTCCTTTGGGGAATTGCGACAACGTGCTAAGGTGCTTCGATTGCTGTTTTTCTCTTGAAATTAGCGTTTCCTATCTACCTCTTAACACATTTCGTGGTTACAAAATAACGCTTATCTTAATCCCCATGAATGCAAAAAAATGAGAAATAGGTCGTTTTGTTAAGCATTTATTTTGAGTCGTTACTGATGTATTTTGTGTTTCCAAATCACCAGTATACAAATCATAGCTCCCGGGTTTTGTTTAGTGCCTCTGTGGGGGCAAGATGGCGGGAGGAGGCAAGTTGGCGGAACGCGACCAGTGCCAAACCTGGTGACATGAAGCGTGTTTAGCCTATGAAGGACGTGGAAGCTTTAATTGCGACTTTTGTTGAGACTTCTAAATACAAAAGACATTGCAATTTTTAGATATTGCCAAAATTTGCCATTTTATTCAAGCAATTTAAATTTATATACCGTAGTTTGAGACTTTTGTTGATAACCAAGGACACTACAGTGTTGTAAACCTTGCTAATATACTGATATAATTTTTTTCTTGCATCTTTATTAATGCTGAAAGTTTTAAAACTGAAACAACCACAGTCCCAAGCTTGGGACCACCAACTTTCCATCATTGAAAATAGAAAAATTGTATGTTTAGATTGTCAACCAACTTGCCCCAAGCAGGCAACCAACTTGCTCCAGCACAGGGGCAAGTTGGCTGACTTTTATAAAATTTTAAAGTTCATTTTTAGCAAACTTGGAATATTTTGTTATGCCTGATTTTGTGCTATAATGTAGGTGTTATCAATCAATACGTTGTGGAAAAACCCAACATTGTTGGCATCAAAGAAGATGATCAGAGGCCAAAAAAACTCTTAACCCTGTCAACTTGCCCCCACTTACCCTAAGCCTAATGTTATTCACAGTTGTACGTCGCAAATTCGCAATTACAACTATTATGCAGAATGAAGGGTAGGTGAAGTTACCCTGTGAGTAGCGGAGATGGTCTGGTAGGCGGAACCCTTCTTCTTCTTCTTGGTGCTACCATCTGAATAAACGAAAGACAGCAATGAAGCAACAAACGAAGGCACAAGCAGCTCTTTGTATTGAACGTTAAGGATGGATATTTAACGCTGTAGGATTAATTACTTCGTAATGTAGTGTATTAGGCTATATAATTTTCGAGTATTTAGCAATGACTAACTGATTAACGATCCTTAATTTGGATAACATTTTGCACCTTATATGATAAAAGCTGTCGGCAAAAGCTGTAACATAAGTAAACCTAGTCAGCAAACGTTCCTGTTGGCGTTTATTGAAAACAAATTATGATCTTCCTAATGATGACTGATATTGCTAAAGTAGGCTATAAGTGACTACAGGCAGCGGCTAACGACACATGTGCATTGCAGCGTAGCATGGCGTAACGATACGATTCACTAATCACTTTAGATAGACGGCTAAAGCCTATCATAAAGGTAATTAGGTGAAATTACCGTCTTCAGATAGGGTATACACAGCCAAAGGTAATTCGGTTAAATTACCATCTTTAGATACGCTACACAGCTAAAGGTAATTCGGTGAAAGTACCGTCTTCAGATGGGCTAAACAGCTAAAGATAACTAGGTGAAAGTACCGTCTTCAGATGGGCTAAATAGCTAAAGATAACTAGGTGAAATTACCGTCTTCAGATAGGCTAAATAGCTAAAGATAACTAGGTGAAATTACCGTCTTCAGATGGGCTAAACAGCTAAAGATAACTAGGTGAAATTACCGTCTTCAGGTTCGCGGAAGAACAGAGCGACTAGAGGTTCCTTGGACTGCTGCATAAGTTGAACGACGCATTCCTGAATTGGATCCTTGTTCTTGTCCAACCAACCATTGATGTTGTACTGTACCTGTTATACGATTGTTAAATCAAAAGACACCATGCCACAGGCTATGCGTGCTATGAGGAGTGCACCTACGTACAACTTAGCCTATTCAAGGTTGAATAGTAGCCTAAAATACAGACGGCACACCATCTAAGAGATACAGTAGGCCTACCATACAGTGAGCAGTGAATAAATAAGAGAGGCTAATAAAAATAGTAAAATACATAACATTTTATTTAATTACTTAATTTTAATGTATAATTATCATCGTAATTACATTAATTAAAAATTATTAAAAATAAATCTTACATTTTTATTCCATTAAATTTACATTTGGTTAAAACATCGATTCTCTAAAATCCTCTAGATCCATAGCTGAGTATCTCATCGACCGTATAGTTAACAAGCCCCAAAGACATTTGGACTGTATACTAATTGTTTACTTACGGTTCCGGCGTAGTGGTAAACTTCGAAATGCGGTTCGTATTTGGACGCCTTGCTGGGTTTGGGTTTGCCGAAGTTCTTCGACTTGCCCAAGTGGTTCTCGTAGAGCTTGGCCAAGAAGCTTTTGTCAGAAGCCTTGGGGAACATGCACTCCTCCTCAAGGATGGACAAGATGCCCATGGGCTACAATCAGAATGATGCGCAGATGCTATATGCAGAACAATACAATATAAAACATTTACTAAACAACTATAACAAAGAATAACAGGACAGTCTTAAACGGAGAATGTCTTTGGAGGACGTGAGGAATTAGCGGGAAGATTAGGCCTACAGTAACAATTGTTATATGCATGGGCGGAGTTTGGTTTCCGTTCTTGGAGGGGCTAAAGTCTTCTTGGGGGCTAAACCCGGGAAAATAACCCATTTGCACGGTAAAAAATGAATCTGGGTCTTCTTGGAGGGGCTTAGCCCCCCTAGCCCCTGATAAACTCCGCCCATGGTTATATAAAATTGATGAGTCAGTTAGGCTACCAAACTCACGTCCTTTTTGATCCTGCAGCTTCATGCTCATTGTTGTCAAGCCTGAAGCTTAGAACGATACGAATGATTCATCCGAGAAATACAGAATGTGCAGCAAATGGTATCAACTTCTTTACCAATTAAGAAGATCTAAATGTCATAATTATGTAATTATGTCTACTAGGCTAGAACCATGATAAGTCGATCTAACCTTCTCGATAAGAGCGATGCACTGTTCCAAGTCCATACCGAAGTCAATGAACTCCCACACAATGCCCTCCTTTTTGTACTCCTCCTGTTCCAGGACGAACATGTGATGGTTGAAGAACTGCTGGAGACGTTCGTTCGTGTAGTTGATGCACAACTGCTCAAACGTGTTGTACTACAAATTCGGAAGAACTGCACTTGACGTATAATTAATCAACCCAATGAATCCAAAGAAACATTCTGGGCATCAATAGAGACATATTTATCCATCATATCTTCATTCTTTAATATGCTAAATGAAATTACTTGACATTTCAAGTAATTACTCTATTTCTATCACGGAGAGCAGATTGATGAAACAAATATCATAACATCAAAATATCAGTATATATATAAATAAAAATGAGGATGTAAGAAGGAAAACACCCATGGAGAAACTGGAGGACATGCTGAAGAAGGCGCGCTTACGTTGGTTGGGTAACCTTCGTAGACCTGGAGAAGAGGGAACTCTAAAACAAGCACTGGATTGTACTCCGTCGGGATGGAGAAGAGGACGGGGAAGACTCAGGAAGACGTGGCGAAGCACGATTACGCAGGATCTAAAAGACGGCGGTATGACGTGGGAGGATGCTCGGATGGCTGCGGAGGACAGGATAACGTGGAGAGGCTGTGTCGCCCGATGCGCTACCAGCGCGAGGAAGGACAAAGGTCTAAGCCTTCTAAGGTCTAATATATATACATGTAGATATATCGTAGAAAAAATAATAATTCTTTCGTATGGAAAATTCCCACATTTTTAATGTTCATATAATAAGAGTTTCATGAAATTATCCCTGTGATCGAGTATACCTCAAAGATTTCGAAGCCAGCAATATCGAGCACACCGATGAAGTACTGTCTCTTTTGTTTCGTGTCCAGAGTCTTGTTGACACGAGCCACCAGCCACTTGAAGATACGGTCGTACATAGCCTTAGACAAGGCAGCCACGGAGTAGACGACCTGTTAATCAGACCATCTCACATGTCAGCGGTCATCATCTATTCATCTGAGTTATATGTAGGTCGTTCGTTTTTAACTATAGCCTATATGTATCTGCCACATTTGAAACCATTTGTGATCTAGGAAATCCCAGCAGGGATATATAATTATCACACCTGCAATAACTGATTTGCGTGATCGAGAAAAATTAATTTTATTACTAAGACCGTTATATTTAGAAAAGCATAGACCTATTTATAAGTGTGTCTTTAATGATAGCATTAAGGCGAGTTTGAGTCCCAAAAATTTTTGCCAAAATCTTGTAACTGTTTGAGGGCAGGATTGTGCTTCAAGATGACTTTTAGCTACGATGCGCTCGTCACACAAACACTCTTGCTAATAATCCCAGGTGTCTCTTCTGCTGAGGTCTTCAATTGGTGGGCTATATCCTCATCAACATAAGCCATAACTGGCGAAGACCTGCGCTTGTGACATTGAAAAGTGGTGATAGGTTGACTGTAGCGTTAAGACCTAGAACATATATGATTCTGACAAACTATGATGTCTAGGTGACTATTAGGCGGTGAACTCTAACCTGATCCTTGCTCTGACCCTTGGTGACGTATTCAGTGCCGACCTTGACCTTTGGTGTCATCAGAGACTTTAGCATATCAGAGCAGTTGAGGCCTAGCAAGAAGGCGACCTTCTCAGCCTCTGCAATTCAAGCACACAGGCGTGAATCAAACGTGTGCCAGGATTTGAAATTGCGAAAATAACTAAGTGTATGACTATGTAACATGAATATTAGAGAGAGATTAGAGACAAGTAGACTGAGAAAAATGAAGCAAGTAGAGAGAGGGTTTCTCAAACTACGGTTCGGAATATAAATGTTTCTAGCAATGTTAAATATAAATTCTGATTTCTCTGCCAACATTCGATTCTACGAACCTCCAGGACCTTAGTCTTCGAGTCAAAGGATCACAGTGCAACTATTAGAACAGAAATCTGACCATGGAGCAATTGCCAATGCATTAACAAAAGCGTGATACCGTAGTATTCAATCAATAGCTTGCATGGACCTTCTGCGTTTCCAGAATTAATCGTCACTCATGAAGGCTATTCGTGATCGTAATCGTAAATTAAATTTTTATAGCGGCACTTCAAGAGGAACCTCTCAGAGGCGCTCGCGACCTATCAAATACAAACCACGACCGAAAGAAATAGGTTCCAAGCGCTTGTGTAAGATGGGCAAAAAGACGAAGAAGTTCACTACAGAGGTTGTTACAATGTAGATAACGTGTTCCAGGAAGGTGGAGCGGTCATAGCGAAACCCTCATTGAGCAGCGTGGATGTTCGTGTGTTTATATAAAATCATAAAATCTGTATACATAGATTAGCATATATCTGTATGTGCTATAAGTGCATTGATGTAGGCCTATCTGAGGAGTCTATACCAGCAGTGCCGTCAGCTTCAGCCTGTTCCTCCCTTGGCCTCTGCTTGAACTTCATTTCACCGAAATGTATCACAGCAGCTGTGCATCTGTACAGAGCCATCTTCTCAGACACTTCGAATCCAAGCACAACGAAGGATTCCTGCAATCAATTCACAAACGACCATCGCTCAGAATTATAGACATATGGCATCACAACAAAATGTCGGTCGTATTTTACAACTCACTGTGTGCTTGCATCGTCCAGTCAAATTCTAACAAAATCATGGACAAAAAATTACAGCCACCAGAGAGTCTGAAAATAGGCTGGGCATTGTGAGATTTATGTAATGCTTTTCTCGAGGGAAATGCTCCGGAATTGAAATAAATCAAAGTAATTATGGGCGGGATCCGAAAGGCTGAACCTCTGCTGCTCTGCACCTCATAATTATTTCAAAATATATTACGCGGCCTACCGGGCCTAGGCCTATAACTGGAAAATGAAATAAATCATTTGCTGCAATGAAGGTAGTAAGTAATTTAAGATGTAGCCTATTCTAATATATTAGAGAGAGAGAGAGAGAGAGAGAGAGAGAGAGAGAGAGAGAGAGAGAGAGAGAGAGAGAGAGAGAGAGAGAGAGAGAGAGAGAGAGAAACACGGTAACTGTATAAACTCAATAACTTAGAGTAGGCCTAAAGATTATTGCCGAGGAAGGGAACTACTAACATCTACGAGCTGCATCTCTTCCTGATCGTTCATGTTGTCAACAGTCAAGGTACCCTGGTTGATGAAGAAATACAGTCCGGGATCCATAGCAATCAACAGCTTCTCTGTTTAAAACAGGCAGATCAAAACGATGTTTTTAAAATGGTCGATCACATTACGAAGAGCACCAGCATGCACCAGCGAATGACAGTGAAAACACAATGTGATGCTACTTGTTTATAATTGTAGCACCTCTGGAAGAATTAATTGGCACAGAGGTAGCGCTGATGAGTCTATAAAGTGAGGATGAAGGTTAGCTGAGTGAAAGCGTAGGAAGCGCGCTGTGAGCGCTTGAAAAAGAGCTGATGATTTGATTCCTAATTGCTAACAAATGTCGAGAATGGATCGAAGAAAGTACCGGCGTAGTCTGGGTATTTGTCACTGAGAAGCCAGTAGAAGATGTGGTAGTTTCTCTCCAACCCAGGCTGCTGGTAAGTGACACGAGACTTTTCCAACAGGTCTGAAAAATACGAGACATGGTTACATCAATTGACGAAGAACGGAGTGATAATTGGAAGGGATTCAATTCGACATAATTATAGTAATGGGGGATGAAAGATCAGTTCAGACCATTGATTTAGGCTAAAAGACGTGTACTTGAAAATGCTGCCGGTGTCACGTGATATTCTATCCCCCTGAAAGCTATCCGGAGGAATGAAATAATCTATCCCCCGGATGGAATAAACTGGTCTAAACCATCCGGGGGGGGTAAACCATTCTACCCCTTTTTGAAAAATTCGTATAATTAAAAAATTATACTCTAATTAAAATTTGAAGTGACTCCAATTGTTTTAGGCGTCCTAAGCAATGTTCAGAGAAAGGCAATTCGAAATTATTTAGTGACTCTGTTAGTGTCATTGGTCAAAACAAAGCAGATGAAAATTAATTTGCAAAAATAAATACACGCAGAAGTTTTTTTATAGACTTTTCTTAATTTGGGGAGATACGATTAATACGGGAGATACTCTATTTCGTGACACAGGCGCGTATCCGTGTCATTTCAATAAGCTGAATGATTTTCTCCAGTATAATAATAAGTATCTATCTTCATATACACTCATGTGCACTTGATGGCTGAGAACAGTCTGACAATGCTGTGATCTTCGCACTTCACTTATGTTTATGATCTTTTTTAATTTTTATTATAGTGTATGATTGACTGTATTGCTTTGACTTACAGCTTTCAATGTCAGCGCCGGCGATCTTGGCATTGGTACCGAAGTGAATACGAACGAATTTTCCCTGTAATAATTTATAATGTATCATACATTGAAGAATATTCAACAATGACTATGCAACTAAGTACTGAGTTTTTCTTGTGAAAGTCATTTAAAACTGATTGTTCGAAAATGTTACATATGTAGCTTAGTTATTACGCATTTCCGCTGGCATTAATTGAAAAAATCAATGATAGCCTACACACTTCACTACTGGCTAACAATCATATTTTAAACATCTGAAACATTGAAGGCGTAGGCCTATAGCATAAGCTAGCGTCTGCTTGCAAGGAAGCTAACACAACCACGTGTAATGGTTTGTATACAATGATACTTGATGCATACTTGAAGAATTTAGAGTAGAACGACTTACGAAACGGGAGGAGTTGTTGTTCCTGACTGTCTTGGCGTTACCGTAGGCTTCTAGGACCGGGTTAGCCTGGACAATCTGGTCCTCTAGGGATCCCTTTCCCTGTAGCCACAATGAAATGCAGAGGTTGATATTTCTTCAACAGTGCAACAAAATGGTGGACACAACTAATAGGGTCTAATTTACTGAAAAGTTCACCAATTAATTCAACTGTCTTGATTGCTTTCATGATTTTACATAATATTCTTTATTGACACAAGGCAACCGGTTACAGTGTACAGTTATGCAATTGAAACAATTCACCAGAGCGCAAATGACTGAAGACAATTTAAATCGAGATGGAACAAAAACGATTGCGACCATTGTCTGTGAACAAAGGAGATTGCGTTCATTGTCTGTGAACAAAGGAGATTGCGTTCATTGTCTGTGAACAAAGGCGATTGCGTCCATTGTCTGTGAACTACTTACAGCAGCACCAGCTGGCTCGTCTTCCTTCTTCACTGATTGAGCGGCAACCATGGCAAAGTACGAGATGACCTTTTTCGTGTTCTCAGTCTTTCCAGCACCAGACTCACCACTGTGGAGTAAATTCCCGCATAAATAAACTTAGATGCATATGTCCAAGTAAATAAAATGTAATATTTATATATAAATTTATTTGTCAGTTCTTAAAACAGTTAATTATAGTAACAGAAATCCCTTAGGGTGAAGACTGAATTTAGAAAAGATTTAATTGCAGAATTTCTTTTTTAATATAAAATAAAGAATTAGAATAACTGCCTATTAGAAAAAACACGGCTTTTATTTCTTTGAAGGATCTGATTGTCTAAGTTTTTCTGGAATCCAATCAAGCAGAAACTCACGTGATCAAAACGGACTGATTTTCGCGATCTAAAAACAGGAAGAAATTTTCGTTTCACTCTGGATGAGAAGAACTATGACGATAACACGAATAAAGTTGAATCCGTTTTTCATATTAGAACAATTCTTCGGGGACGATTTTTATGCTGTCATGGTAACTAAATAAATTATTTGTTTTGGGGTTTTGGTGTCAGTGACGATAATCATGGATTTTTAAAATTAAATGTTTTTAGTGGTCATCATGTTAGTTTAAATGATGACGACGACGATGATGATGATGATGATGATGATGGTGGTGGTGGTGGTGATGATGATGGTGATGATGATGATGATGATGATGATGTCAATGATGTCTTCTTGCTATGTGGTAGAGATCCAAATGAAGATGCTGAGAATTCTTGAGATGTGTTCCTGGATCGATTGAACTGCAAGTGGCAGAGTGCGATGCAGCATGCAGATAATATACCGCTTACCGACAAGCATGTTCCTGTAGCCGTTGTCGGCAATGGCGAACAGATGCGGTGGCATCTCAGTCCTTCGTTTGCCTAGATACGCATCTACGACGCTCTTCGTGTAGATAGGCAGACGACGATAGGGGTTGATGACGACGCAGAACAGTCCGGAGTATGTCTACATCATCAATGTCATCATCATCAGCAGCAGCAGCAACAACAACATCATCACTATCATCATCGGAGAAGTAAATGATTTGCTCTAAGAGTGGAATGGATGCAAGGATACCCTTCATTGTGCTCAGGCTCCGCTTTTCACTGGGTGTTTTGCTATGATTACGCGATATCCCACTCTCTGTTTACGCAACATCCGCGTTCCCATGTTATCATCCGCACAAACTTTGCCCATGACGTTCAGTAACAGATTCACAAATTGAGATTTAATATATAAAATATCACCAAATACTAACAGCTGGCTTCATAAACAGCTTATTTACAGCTCTTAGTGAGGTCGTATGACATCATTATCATTTTGTGTGTTGAGATTTGCAAAATAGATCTTAAAGAAATCACATTATTGGAACGTTGGTTCTGCGGATATTTGACAAAATGAAAAACTGTTTTTAAACAGCTGTAATTTCTGAAGTAATGCAAATTTATTTTTGAGATTTTCCGGGATTGTTGCAAATTCGATCCTCTATAAATAGTGCTAATTTACAATCTCGATTGGTTGCGGAGAAATTGCATTTTTGCTGGTGGTACATTTTTTATTGAGCCACCCTGTAGATAGGATACCATAGGATCGTTGATGATAAAAGTATTAAATCGAGGAAATGTGCAGATACGTACGTAGATGAAACCTTTACGGTATCTGTCTCTCAAGTTGGCGAGCACACAAGATTCGTTGAGATGGGTCATGTTTGCCATGTCATCAATCATGCTAAACTTTGGAGGATTCATAGACTGCACTTGGTCCTTCTTCAGTGTCTTCTCCTGAAAGACAGATAGATATACATGTCAAATAGCATCACGTATAGTTTCACATGTGCTGATATAGCCATAGTAGCCATGGTAAACAACGTCAGAAGTAAAATTATTTATCTCTTTCATATAATTATTGGAATTTTATCTTTTAACTCTTCTTTTTTAGGCCTGCTTCTCAAACCCTTTTGGCTTGTTTTGTCCAATTTGAGAAATGGCCCTCATGCACTCGAGCAATTGAACGTTTTTTCTTCAATCATTTGAATAGCATGTAGCACATTGTACAAATCAGGACTATGAAATGGCACCAGAGAATAACTGAACTATTTTCACCCAGCTATAAAAAGACTAAATGTTTTTATACTATACTGTGCTATGCTATACTACACTACACTACACTATACTATGAAGTCTATAATATGCTATGCTATGCTATGCTATGCTCTACTATACTATGCTATGCTATGCTATGCTATGCTATACTATACTATGCTATGCTATGCTATGCTATGCTATGCTACGCTACGCTACACTACACTACACTACACTACACTACACTATACTATACTATACTATATAAACATATATCATGTATGTATTATGAACCCTGAACCATCCTATAAACGAAAATGTATCTTTTTCTGCATCTCACCATACATGACTATAGCAGCTTGGGTCGAGTCTCGTTGGGTCTATTATATCCTGCTAACTGACTCAATAAATTTCATCAGTTTTTCTGTGGAAAGTAGAAGGAACATAAATGGGACCGCAGCTCAAAGATGAAAACTATATCGGGCGAACTGGAACCCTATCCTATCATGGTTGAATGAGTTAAATGTGGAGTAAAACATAGAAGCATTGATTTATATTGCCCACCTCATTATTGATAGTGGTCACGGTCACTTGTTCTCCCTTGGTGGAGGTAATCGTGGCCTTGAGGTATCCTTCCTTGTGATCGGGAACCCAGCATGATGTCTTGGCATCGTATGGGTCGGTCTGCTCGGCCAGGAACTTCTTCCTGTCGAGAGCCAGATACTGGTAACCCGGATCATTCTCGAATGCATTTTTGAACGCCATCTTTGCGAACCTTTCTTCTTCTACCACTCAACCGAAAGCCGATAGACACCTGTCCTGGTAACGCGCCGTCCAAAATGAGTGAAGCAGAACAGGCTGAAACCGAATGAATGAT
Organism: Lumbricus terrestris; assembly: GCA_949752735.1. Taxonomy (NCBI): domain Eukaryota; kingdom Metazoa; phylum Annelida; class Clitellata; order Crassiclitellata; family Lumbricidae; genus Lumbricus; species Lumbricus terrestris. The sequence continues at coordinate 4,844,305 of OX457052.1, forward strand.
TGACAGAATCATTGACAGAATCATTGACAGAATGATAGGCAGGATGATTGTCCTGGTCTGGCTGAAACGGAATTGTTAACAGGCGTAACGAACGTCACGTCATTTCTTTTATATTATAAATTTCAAATTCATTATACAACAGTGTAATTTTCAACCTCTGTTTGGTCAAAAATATGAAAATAAGCGGCGAAAATCTTCTTATTTATAATGACTAA
>OX457052.1:4849519-4879519 GCA_949752735.1 Lumbricus terrestris
CTGAGTAGGAGCCCTGAAGGGGTGCTGTGTAAATCTTCGCGATGAATGTTTAAATGAGTAATGAGAACAAGAAAGTTTTGCTTTAAAATGTATTGCTCGGATTACCACCTCAAAAACCTTCTTTGTGGGGCTTTGACAGCAAAACGTGTGAAGATAATTTTGAAGGAAGCGAAAACGCTCTTCAGTTGAACAATAAAGACGTTAACAGCGAGGACTAATATTATTATAACATGTCTCTTGAAATATTTCTTTGGATACCACAGACTAAAATGATCTTATATAGGTTCACATTTCAGACAAAACTCATAAGGACGCGCTTAAAGATAACGGCCCGTTACCAAGACAACTAATGCTGATCGATAAAATTAGACTTTCGCACTAGAACTGTTCTTAAAACCGCTAAACGCATGCAGAATATCGCTTGTTCTATTTTCATTTCAGTCTCTTTCTACGTTGTTTAGTCTCCATTCGCTGATCTTTGCGCGTTTCAACAGGGCGAAGTTCGGTGACTTTTGATGGGCGTCAGGAACAAATTGGAAGGATCTGTAAAACGAAGAAAACATTCAGATGAAAGTCACTTGCAAAGACCAAAAATGTCATTATAGCTAGACCTACTTAGGTCTCTAAAAGTGAATAAAAATGTCCGACATCTGCTTCCTGTTAATATTGAAAGATGTTAACCAAAATTTTGGTTTTCGTTTTGCTGTGCTGTTAATGGAGAACAAAATTCTGTTTGTTTATCAGAGTTCAGGCTTTCAGAGCACCAGAGATAACCAGCTACTGAGGAGTGTTGGAAAAACGACAGTAGGCTATTAGTTATTGAATGATCCCTCGGGTCATGTGACTAGTTAAGCGTCCTCTCGCCATGTTGTGGACATCTTGAATGGCTTCATTTATCTTCTTTCGGAATTATACTCTGCTATCAGGTTATGGGCCCAGCTACCGGCCAGTTACTAAATAATGTTTAAAAGTTTAGAAACAAGTTAGTGACTCGGAACTGCGACTTTGTAGGTTTAAAGAAATCGGAACGTTTCGATAGTAAACCTATGTTCGAGCGTTGGTGAAAACGTTAACAAGTCGCGTGAGTCAGCGAGTGAAAGAAGAAACATAAAATGGCGGAATCAAATGAAACAAGGTTCACAGTAACGAAATTAAACAATGCCAATTATCAAGTCTGGAAGTTCAAGGTAAAAATGTTGCTTATTAAAGACGATTTATGGACAGTTGTGAATGACGACACAACTCTGCTATCAGAGAGCACGTACGTTTATACGCTTGACTTCCTGTGAGCTATGCCAGTTAGTTTTCTTACAATCCAGTAGGCTACCTATATAACTTGCAAATTACTGTGGTCAGGGCCGTAGCTGAGGGGTGTTTTGGGTGTTTTAGCACTCCCGAAATGAATTAATGCTATCACGAAATAATGCTTTTACTAAGACAATCATGATGGAAAGATTAAGGGGATCTCTCTTTGAAGCATTTTACACTAGATTAAATCATCCTCTAAACCCCTTAGTCCGTTGGTTCGGTTGTCTGTCGGCTTGCTCAAAGTCGAGAAAGCACTCCCTCCCCAAATAAAAGCCTGGCTACGGTCTTGGGTCTCAGTGAAGTAGCCTATAGGTCATTGCAAATGTTCTAATTTGCATGGAATTGTCGGTGATAAGTGAAAGGGTAGACTTTGTGCTGGAAAAGTAATTTCGCATCAGATTAATAGAGGAAAGACAAAATAAAGATAGGCCAAACAGTCAAGTTGCTGGTATAGCGTATAATATTGTGAGGCGCGGTGGTGTAGTGGTGGCGTCATTGCCTTGAAGCCGGAAGGTTCGGGGTTCGAATCCACCTCACCGCGTAAGGACCTTGGGCAAGTCCTTCACTCGCAATTGCTCAGCGCTTCGGCGTGAAACTCCGATGCAGTGTCCGCTCTGCATTCGGGAGCGCCTCTGAGTAGAAAGCTTGAAGGGGCGCTATAACAAGTGCACATACATACATAATCTGCTTACCCAAAGTAACACATTCGTTGGAGGTTGGTTTATGCTGGTCTAGAATCTGCGGCTCTCAGACGACTCTACAAAACAGACAACTAATAATAATTTGTCATCTGCATAAGTGGATATGCCAGCTGTCTTATAGGGACCTTACTAGGCTACGATTTAGGCCAATCCGCAGATTCTAGCTCGAATAGAAATACTAATTCCACTCTTAGTAGTAGAGTATGACAGCGATAAATAGCGTAATGTCTGGATATCTCCTATATCATATCTGCTAGATAGTTACATGCACACTTGCGCAGCACTTTTATAAGATGAAAAAATGCGTTATACATGTAGGCCTACATTATGTATCTTGATGCAGAACCTACATTCATACATGTACACACTACACATTCATACATGTACACACTGGCACATATGCAGCAAGGCTTATCTGAATGTTTTCTTCCGAACACTTTCGTTGTAGCCTACCCTGCAGGCAATTTTTTTTAGTTGGCCTACTCTCAAAGGTCATAAAATTGGAAAAGTTACTTGCATGCGTTGGCTATGCAATACCTAACCGGTCAGATATGCTGGTCATTTTTGTGCTATCTATAACTGTTTGAATTAATCTAAAATAGACAATAGGATGACTGTGTATTTTTTAAAACAATTTGTTTGATATTCTCGTTTTTAACTGCAACATATTCTTGGGAATCCATCTTCTCTTTCCCCATTCAGAATGCTATTCTCACGGCGTGCTATGAATGTTTAATAGCGTTCGTATAGTTTAGCTGCAGGGCTGTAGCCCATGTATACCAGTTTAACGTAAATAAGAAATGCGACTAATCCTGGCTTTTATGACAAGTTGGCGCTAAATTAATCGTTCATCACGAGAATTTGTAGAGCTCCTCCTCCAGGGACTATAACCTTCTCAGAGGCGATTTCAACCCCAGCGCGGCCAGCGTCGGCCAAATAAGACCAGCTTCATTTTACAAGATGGCTGGGAAAGAGTTATACAGAATGGGAGCGTATCGTCATGGTGAGGGCATTCCAGGTCGAGGGGCCTGATGGTTAACTGCATCGCCTATCCATATATAACCACGTAATTAAGATTCGGTTTAATCACTGGAAGACGGTTGTATTAATAAATAAATGGGCCCTCGATCGGACCAACGTAGCAGAATAAGTAGAACGTGTTCTTAATGCCACTGAGTCACTGACTCCTCGCGACTGGGTTTGACCATAGACCTACTCATCACTCTATCCTTGCGCGTAGCACACATGCCGACAACGATTAGGTTTAATTATAGTGGCGTAGCCAGTAATTTATTATGGGGGGCTTATGGCCTGGCCGGATGCCCTTTCTGACACCAGCCCAACAGTATTACAGTAAATAAAAAGGCAATCAAGTGACAAAGAGAACAAAGTAAGAAAAACAATTGTTGTTACTACAAGCAATTGTTTTTTTATTTTTGTATTTAAGTGAATAAATAACCTTTAAAAAACGTATTCCCTAGGCCAATGGTAGGTTTTAACCCCCGAAACCTCTCCTTGTCTACGCCACTGTATAATTATGTGAGAAACAAAAAAGCTTGGAGGTGCTTCTTAGCCTACTCACCGCTCCTGGTCTCTTTGATGGTGACGGTCTGCAATGAAAACATCATCAGACCATTGTAGATACAGTGAAAGACTTCAAGTATTCCTCACGTAATCATAATAACCGGTTTAAATTTCTATCCGTCAAATGATTCTACCATCATTGATCGCTTATTTGTATTCTAGGTATCACCTCAGAATAAATAACATTTGTTATTTTTACTGTGCTATTATCGCGCTGGTGTAGTGGGTATGTTCGTCGCCTTGCAGTCGAAGGGCTGCAGGTTCGAATCCACCTCAAGTCGCCGCGTAGGGACCTTGGACAAGTCCCTCACTCGCAATTGCTCAGCGCTTCGGCGTGAAACTCCGATGCAGTCTCCGCTCTGTAGTCGGGAGCGCCTCTGAGTAGAGAGCTCGAAGGGGCGCTTTAACAAGTGCACAGACAAACATCAAACATCACATAAAGAAACCCGAATAGAAACCACATCATTGTCAGAAGAGCAGCGGTGTGAATGGCCATTTGACTGCGTTAAGAGGAGATAACGAGATGCTTAAAACGTTCCTGGCAGAAATGCAGCTGACAACTCCTGCATACAGAAACCACAGCAATGAGGTCTTTGGGGTTGCTGGAATAGGACACAGTCGTTGACGCAAGAAAAGCCTAACCACAATTCACATTATTCCGGAGACGAACGCAACAAGACGACAAGGCAGAGTTTCAGAAAAAGGACAGACAGCTTTGTGCTGTGCGTTGGCATGCTTGTAATTGTGTTTCGTTATGTAAAATGGCTGTGAAGTAAGTTAAGGCCAGCTTTTCAATTGACGGTCAAACGGTGATTCGCTTATTTCAACCGAACGAGACGACAAGGCAGACTTTCAGGCAAAGAAAAGAAGCGTTTTGTGCTGTTTGTTGGTATACTTATAATCGTGTTTCGTTATGCAAAGTGGTTATGAAGTTAACTGTTAGGGTTTCCGATTGTCGGCCAAATCATGGGTGGAGTTTATCAGTGGCTAGGAGGGGCTAAGCCCCCCAAGAAGACCCTAATTAATTTTTTGCACCGCGTAAATGGTATCTTTTCCCGGGCTTAGCCCCCCCATGAAGGCTTTAGCCCCTGCAAGAACGGAAACCAAACTCCGCCCATGGACCAAATGGTGTTTTAACATGCTCGAAATAAATATAGTTGCACGAGAGAAAAACCGAGGCAGGTGGATGATAGAGCTTCAACTTACTCCACCGGCTCCTGAGGACTGTGTAACGGACACAGAGCTACGTTGTTTGGCTCGCAGTTTCGAGATGGCGTTCTCGGCCTGGTCAGCTCTTTCCTCGCTCTCTTCAAAGTCGTGCTGGACCTTGCGGTACTTGGCCAAGTTGATAGCAGCCACTTCCTCCTGTTAAGCAGTCAAAGAAATGCGTTCAGCAAATCAATCAATTAATCAGTTAATTCATTAATTAACTTACTTAAGGAATCGATTATTCAACTGACGAATAACAGCTTTAACTCGCTAAAAACTTCCATAACGCCGTTTTAAAATGCATGGGACAATAATGGACAGACGCTTCATGATTATAACTTTACCACTAAATATAATGAAACCATCATGAGAGATAAAATTAAGCAATAGAGTCTACAGGCAGCACGTATAGACTATGTAGCCTTATAGCCTTCATAGTACGCCGTGAGAATAACATTCTGAATGGGAAAATTAATATTTAATAATTAATAATAACTGAATAAACTCACGGCTTCCTCGACTTGTCTCTTGAATGTCTTGATCTTCTGCTGAAGTGCATCGATCTGAGAAGCTGATCTTTCGTGAGCCTTCTTGTCCTCATCCGAGGATGCGGCCAATTCCTTCAGACGGCGATCCTGTTTGCGCAAGTTCTTCTCCGTCTCCGTGTAGCGTCTCTGTTCGCTCTCCAGTTCCACCTCCAGTTCGCGAATGCGCTGTTCCAGTTTCTGGATGATCTTCTTTCCTCCCTTCAGAGCGGAGGCCTCGGCTTCGTCCAGGCGGGCCTGGAGTTCCTTGACCTGAGCCTCAAGGGCACGGCGCAGTTTCTCGATGGAGCTCGAGTGTTCCTGTTCGCGACGGTGTTCTTCGGCGATGCGTGCTGCGTCAGCGGCGGCCTTCTTCGATGACTCTTCGGCTGACCTCAGCTCGTTCGACAAGTCTTCGAAGTCGGTCTATGATGAAGAAACAAATTAGAATTCTTTATATAACACTCAAAGGATTGCATCTCAGTTTTAGGAATTGCGAGAAATGAGGTTCTTCAGACGTCTGCATCAGTGAAAGTGAATAAACTGGGATTTTAATTTAGTTCACTTGCAGTTATATTGGCATCGAAGGGTTTGAATTTGTTTTGTGGTGGGTTAGTTTGGATTCAGTCTATGGTTCTAAGCCTTTCGACGCCTTATATAGGAGGTTAGGGGTTTAGATGGCATTGGGACTTAACCCTGTATGCGAATATTGGTTAAGCACACATGACTGAGGGAGCCCAAGGTTTTTTTACAATCCTGAGTGCTGAGGCAGCCTGCCGTTGCTGGCCAGTAATATTGAAAAACGAGACTGTGATTGGTCGCTGAATGGATCCGAATACGTTATGGGGTTCGAAGCAAGTCTCCCATATCAGAATTCACAAGAGAAAGTGTTCAAAATTTTGAACTTCAAATATCAGATCTACGTGACATCGTTTCCGTTAGGTTTTTAAGCAAGGACATTATATCTTGAAATCTCAAGCTGCGTCTTTAATCAATTAATTATATTCCCTTGTCAGAGTTTTTGCATACCTGAATGGACAGAAGATCTGTTTCCAGCTTCCTCTTCTGAGCAGCGAATGAAGACGCCTGGGAAGTGATCTCGGACACACGATCGGACGCTTCATGCAACTCGCCCTCAGCTGCCTTGCGAGCACGCTCAGAAGATTCCAGCTGGGTCCTCAGCTCTTCCACTTCTCCGGCGATGACAATGGAACGACGTTCAGCAGATTGGAACTGTTCACGATACTCCTCGCGTTGGCGTTGTTCACCCTCGATGGCTTCCGAAAGTTCCTTGACTTGTGTCTGGAACTTCTTGATGTTCTTCTCGGCCTCTGCGCGTCCTCTGTTCGCTCCATCCAAGGCAACCTCCAGTTCGTTGATGTCCTGTTCCAACTTCTTCTTGCCGCGAAGGGCCTCAGCTTTTCCACGGGCTTCAGCCTCGAGGCTGGCCTGGATGGATTCCAGGGCACGCTGGTGGTTCTTACTAAAACATCAGAACCCATTTTCAAAATTAACCAGAGGAATTATCAACATTTGAGGCATGCACATGAAGATCTCATAATAGATATCAATTTATAGTGAATCTTGCACACGTGCAGTCTTGTTCAGTATCTATAGTCCAAAGACATGATAAGTCACAACCCAAAACATTGTGACTTTTGTGAGGGCAGTCGACAGTGAATAGATCTAACTTGATTCGTTTACAAGGGCATTCTAATTGGAATACAGAAGATAATGCTGGAAGCAAACACTGAAATGTTGATGAATTTGCAACAGAAATTGTCATTGCAATATGTGTACAACAATTAGGAACCTCTTGGTTGGCAAAATTCTTGTACATTTGAAGATGAATTGTGGATTATTTTCGTCTCAATTCCGAAGCAGCTATAGGTTGCTAATAAAATTGCTTCAGATGCAACAATAACCAAATTCCAATATTAGTGGGAATCTTTAAAAAAAAATATGAAGAAAGCATTTTAACCAGAATGTCGAATTGTTCGAGGACTTGAAGGCATTACTCGCAAGACACGTGCATAGTCATATTCACGAGCTTTTCATATAGACCTATATTACGTCTGCAAAAGTCAAAGATCTTGTAAAGGATCTGAGCACTTACCGAGTGCTTTCGAATTCTTCTTCCTTCTCCGCCAGGCGGCGATCGATGTCCTGTCGAATGGTAGCCAACTCCAATGTGACGCGGTTAACCTTGGTTTCCTCCTGTTCAAGGGCACCTTCAGCCTCTTCCAATGCAGCCTGGAGCTCTTCCTTTTCCAGTTCCAATCGTCGTCTGATCTTATCCGCTTCATGGACGCTCTTTCCTCCCTCTCCCAGTTGTTCAGTGAGATCGTGGATTTCGTCTACAGATTAAAGAGAGTCACAGGCTATGTCAGAATTCGTTAGTATCAACCTCTTGTATTCGTTCAACCAACCGTGGCATCGGCTATACGCTATTACCACCTGTTCCATAATGCAATTATTTAATAAAAATAAGAAATCATTTCACATTACTAACAATCGCCAAATTCCTGCTTATTCTCTGATTAACCTACTGTCCACTTCATGTGTTCAATTCTTTCATCCATTTAATTTCTCTTTATTCAATTAAATATATACGGTTCACGCTAATAACCATAGCCCAACACGATTGGCAGTCAATTCATCCTAATAATCATCGCCTAACTGCCCTAACACATGCCCAATTCTCTAATTAACCTTCTTTCCATTTCACTCATTCATTTCTTTCATCCAGCGATACCTTTGTTACTTTTTATTTTTTAGTTGTTATTTGTTACATGTAGTTGTTAGCTGTAAGTTGTCGGAGGAGTGCCTGATCTTCACCTGAGAGATTCTTGTTCTCGCGTCTGACGGCATCAACTGCGTCCGACGATTCTTCCAGCTGAGCTCTCAGTCTGTAGACTTCAGTGGCTGATGCACGTGTTTCCTTGCCCGACCTTTCCAGTTCAGCCTGGAGGTCAGCCACCTTGCGCTTCCATTCGTCAACGACCTTGTCGAATCCGCGTGTTCTCTTCTCGGCCTGGTTGGCTGCAGATGTAGTCTATAAAACACGCCAGTATACCATAAGTCATAATGTGAGATTGGCTCTTAAGACGTGGTCGTTCCAAAGCACAGTTTGTAATATTTAATAAACCATATGCTTTGGATGTTTGCATTTGAAGTGCAGCATTTCAGTGATGAATAACTTGAACAGAAAACAGAAGTCTATTCTACTATTATTTGAAGCAACAGAATAAATACTGGTGACGAGGTACATGTATACTAACTTGAAAACGTTTATCGCCTGTCTTCAGAAGATTGTACCATCAACTTATTGCATATGTGAGTTACTACTCATTACTGTTTTGATCTATGGCAAAATTAATGATTTCCTCCATTCTTAATTATGCATGATCATAAAAGCCTCTGTAACTCACCCTTTCGACTTCGATGGAGAGATCCTCAAGTTCTCCCCTCAGACGTCCATTGGCCTTCTCCAGACCCGAAGACTTCGACAAAGCGGCCTCCAGTTGGCTCTCCGCGTCCTGCAGCCTGGCATTCAGCTTGCGCTTAAGGTCTTCCAGTTCCTCGGAGCGAACTCCACCCTCTCCGCTTTCCAGCTTCTGCTTCCAGACGGCAGCCTCGCTGTTCGCCTTCTGGACAAGACGCTGAAGGTCAGCACGGCCACTCTGTTCCTCCTCGAGCTGTTCTCGCAGCTGGTCAACGTCGGTCTGGAAATTACGGTTCTCACCCTGCAGTTTGGTCCTGATGCGGCTCTCCTCTTCCACGGCGGCCTTGGCGTCCTCGAGGTTCTTGGACAGCAACTGTCTGGCCTTACCCAGCTGGTTCACCTGGCTCTCGGCTTCCTCCAGCTTACGCAGAAGGTCAGCGCTTTCTGCCTGGGCTCGGCTCTTGCCTGCGCTCAGTTCCTGGCTTTCACGCTGAGAGTGATCGAACTTGGCGCTCAGCTCGCTCAGCTGGGCTTCCAGCTGCTTGCTCACCTTGTCAGCGTTGCTCTGTAAAACGATTCAACACATAACGTTTAATCCATCCTCAGATATTTTAACCATCTCTAACTTTGAGTTTCGTTGAATGACACTGCCATTTCCACATGATATTCACAATTGGCTGAGCTGATTTTTAAGCACCAACTTCAATTTAAAATATGAAAGGATGGTCAACTATTTGCAACCAAAGCAGTTTCGAAAATTTCATATATACATAAAAGATTGAAAGTATGCGAGTGTATGGACTTCTACAAAGCCAAGTTCGGAAACTCTATGAAGCATAGGCCAGGCCAATATTTAATTGCTATTATTTTATAATATTATAGGACCTACTTAATAATCGTAACAGATTCATAAAATGTTGATCATCTTAGTGATAAGGATAAGAGCATTGCCTATTAGTGGTATATATTTAAGCTTATTGATTTTAAATGAACAAGCATTGCCTTGCATGTATCGCAATTTCAAATATGAAAGGATGGTTGACTATTTTGTTCTTTTTGTTGAGCTCATAAACTAATTGCATGCATGTTGGTCTACTTATCTGGACTACATAAAATCGGATTATGTTGCCGCTTAAATAGTATTTACTCAATTAGGCCTACCTGATATTATACTTAATAATCGGTGTCGAAAATAGTCCATAAATTTCTTGTTAGCAAACTGAAGGGGGATGAACATATAATTGATACAAATGAGTCCTATTAGCTGTAAATCTATTGCATGCTGCGTGTCGTACCTTTCCTTTGGTGACATGGTCAAGCTGACCACGTGCGTCGTCAAGCTCGCTCTTCAGCACACTCTTCTCCTTCTCGATCCTAAACAGAACATTTAAATTCGTGATTTAAATGCGGTTATTGGTACATAGGCCTATCGTCATCAACATTATCATCATAGTCATAACCAATACAAGCATCAGCAGCAGCAATATCATTATCACAAATCATCACTGAATGGAGTGGTTTCATCCGAGAATTTTTAAAAATTTTAATTTATCAAGTAGACAGAGAAATGAAGCTTAAAATGGCGCAAGTTATGAACAACTCAAAAGTCGCATGATTAATAATTATGATCATCTCGATAATAGTGATAGAAATTGAGGGGAAACACAAAGAAAGCTGATCTTGATGTTGACAGTTTATACATTTTAAAGCTTGAGACTTACTTTTGCCTGATTTTCTGCAGTTGGTCGAGTTGTTCTGAGAGTTCGTTAACCGAATCCTGTTGCTTCTTGCGGAGAGCGGACGCCTGGGATTCTCCCTGGATGTGGGACTCCTCAAGGTCACGACGCAACTTCTGGACCTCTGCCTCGCGTTTCTTGTTCAACTCGATCTGTAGGGGGAGAAATATATATATAAACAGATATTATGTAGAGCAAAATATGTCAATATACACACCAACTGGTTTATATGCCATTTGGGGTAACGTCTAATCTTCAGCTGCAAACTAATGAAAAATGACATTAAGCATTAACATCAGTGCTTAAAGTGTAAAAAAAGAAGTGCCAGGACGCTGTATTGTAATTGTATACGGAGACTTAATTCGGTCTTGTTGGCGGGACAGGGGGAAAAAATTCGTGTTATTCGTCCCCGAGAAAACTGCTGACCTTTTTTTATCGATTCAGCCGCCAAAAAAGTTGATGACCTTTTTTTAGTCATCCACCAAAATTTTTATGGAAAATATACCGATTCAGCCGCCCAAAAAGTTGATGACCTTTTTTTAGTCATCCGCCAAAATTTTCGGGGAAAATATACCGATTCAGCCGTCATGTACGGCCGTCCGCGTAACTACAGGGACGCCGTCCCTGCAGTCATGGACGACCGTCCCGGCAGTGCTGGCCAAATAAGTCATAGGACGGCGTCCTACCTCAAAAATAAGTGCCGGGACGCCGTCCATGACCGTCCCGGCACACTTTAAGCCCTGATTAACATTAATAATGGACGACCGTTGAATGAATGACTCAGTCCAAGATCTATCGCTATGTCCTGGAACCGCATTTATCGAGAGGTGCGGTATTAATTTTGACAACGATTGCACTGATATGGGTGTGGATTAGGCTACCATTGATGAGTTTTGGATTATTGTAAACTCTAACCAACTGTTTGTCCTTTCCACAGCGTGTGAAGGTTGTATTATTTTACACAGGGCTGTTTTTAAGGAATTTTTAGAACTGCACATCCTCTTCTCTTCTTTCTCGTCCTCCATGGTAAATTACTCCCAATCTTAGGAAAATGGTCTATTTTTACTAGTTTTAACTGCACGGAACGTGACGGAAGTGCTTCTACAACTGCACGAATCCATGTAGAACTGCAAATTTTGTGTAGAACTGAACCTTAAAAAAGTCCTGATATTACAGTTGTTTTACTGAATAAGGTCGGGAGAGACACTGAAGAGTCTTTCTTGAAGTGGCGATTATAAAATGTACAATTGCAACTCTAACCATTGCAACAATGCAATGCCTATATCGTTATAAATATATCATTATATAATTATATAGCGAGTAGTGTGTTATTCGTGTGCTACAACGACTTAATAATAATATAATGTGGTTGGATGGTTACCTGGGCCTGAGTAGCTCCACCAGCTTCATCAAGACGCTGGCTGAGATCATCCTGTTCGCGTTGGAGTTCAACTCTTTGTTTGTCGGACTGGAATACAGTCAACATTCCATCATTACTGTCTTGATTCATAGTTAAACGGACTAGTAATTGAAAGTATAATCGACCAAAAGAGCTACAGCTTATAGTCAAGTAGGCCTATAACCTCAGTCACGAGAAAACAATATTTTGCAGACGTCCGAAGCAGTTTTATCTGCAGCTTCTGTTCTATTGCTAAGAGTGACTGCAAACTATTAGATGATTACAACCGAGGAATCTGAACACAAGATCCAACGAAGACCTACTCAGCCGAAAGCAATATAAGTTAAATAGTCAATGTATCTGTAACACTGTGAGATTAAATAATTGTCGTAAAAAGAGAGGATCAGGAGAGGTAACTCATCTCCCACTTATGCTACTAAACTTGACATACGTCATTTGCACATCATCCTTGCCATGAACAATCATTTACCTAGGGCCCTACCTAGCGGGATCTTCCCTTCTGGGGTTCCTATTGTTTCCTATGTACTACCAATCCTCTACAACCAATAGTTTTGACTCAATTTTTTCCTTTCAGTATATGTAGATCATTGTGTGCAATTGTTGTACTTTCTTCTTTGTTTTGTCTTTGGGAACAATAAACCAATTGTCTTGTGTTGTCTAACTCAGAGGCAAAGCAATCGACCGTGTCAGTATTGTAGACTTCAATGGTCGGCTTACCTTGGTTCTGGCGGCTCTTTCGGCTTCCAGTTCCTCTTCGAGTTCAGCGACGCGAGACTAAACAGAATCGTTCAAACTTCAGATCAAACACTTGACATGCATCAATTCAACAAAAATTTAATACGTTGCAGCTTGACTTGCGACAAAGTCTAAGTTACTGGTAGATCTACTTGTGAAAGTTGTGAATGAGACAGTTTATCAAATACGTTTAGCTTTAGAGTGGGCATAGTGCTTAAAAAATTTGTGAGTTTACGATAACGATTGCAATTAAATGGTCAAATAAATTAAGCAATCATGGCAGTTTCGTAAATTATACTACAGTCGTCAATTCAAGGATGTAATTTGGGACAAATTAGCCAATCTGTTGGCTATGTTTACCTTCCATAGAGTTTCTTAGGCACTGTTGTTATTCAAAGATATAATTTTTGACAGTAACTGCAAGGGGAGCTTGTTGGTTATGTCTCATCACAAAGAGTTCCTCAGGCACTGTTGTTATTCAAAGATATAATTTTTGACAGTAACTGCAAGGGGAGCTTGTTGGTTATGTCTCATCACAAAGAGTTCCCTAAACAGATGCTAATTCCAGGATGCAATTTTGGACAATCTAGTGAATCTGCTGACTATAGCCTCCTTACCAAAAGTTCCTTAGGGAGTAGTTAATTGATCGATGTAATTTTGGACAATCTAGTGAATCTGATGACTAATGGTCTCCATACCTGCAGCTCCTTAATCTTCTTCTGGAGCTGAGCGACAACATTCTGTTCGCCCTCCAGCTTAGCACTGAGAGCACTGATCTCACCATCCTTCCTGAGAGACAAAAGACAAAAGACTCGAGTCTTCAGACGTCCAGGAAAAAGTTCACGAATATTCAACAAATTCCTCTGAGAAAATCATTGACGACATACGAATAGAAGAATAAGTTTTTCTACCATTTAATGGGAAAAATATAACTAATTGCTGCGTGTAAACGGTGTAATCAGTGTAGCTAAAGTTGCCTTAACTCAAAGTCATTAAATGTTCTCGAAGCCATGATGAAAAGACTACACATTATAAATTTAGTTGAAGCAAACAAGAACTTATTGCAATTATAATATTGTAGCTGACCTGCGAACATTATCCTCGAGCTCGTGTTTGATTCTGTCCAACTCCTCAACTGCTTCCTGGGTCTGCTTCAGATCCGACTCCAACTTCCTCTTCACCTTCTCAACGTCAGCGCGAACTTTCTTCTCACGTTCCAAGCTCTCCTCTTTCTAAAAATACAGACGTTTTGATTTGGTGATAGAAAAGCATCTCAGACTTCGAAAGTTGTGTTGTTTCGCGTTTTTTGGACTAAAGAAATTTCTCATAGAGAATTAAATTAATAAAATAAAATGGAAGCCATTATATGCGATATTGGAGAATGAATCAAAGACATAAATTCCCTGGATTCAGACCTATGGATTTTGAAGAGATTGAATAAATGGATTGACCAGTCTACCTCGTCAATGGTCTGCTCCAACTTCTGCTTGAGTTTGTTGAGGTGGTTGACCTTGTCCTCTTCAGCCGCAAGATCAGCCTGGGTCTTCTTGATCGTCTCCTCAAGTTGCTTCTTGTCTTTCGATAGTTTACCCGCGCTTTCGTCCTGCCTGGCTAGTTCTTCGTTCAGAGTCTTGATCTGGTTGTCTTTCGTCTGCTTGTCTTGTTCCGCCTTCTGCAAGGTCAGCTCCAGGGTCTCAATAGCCTTCTTCTGTTCCTGGGCCTTCTCGTCCAACTTCCTCTGTTTTTCGACGAGAGCCTCAGAGCCTCCTTCCAATTCCTTTACTCTCTCCTCCAGTTCCTTGTTGTTTTCTTCGAGTTCACCCTTCTGGTTCACGAGTAGTCCAAGCTTCTCCTCAAGGTCCCCGACTGTGCTGCCCTCAGCCTGCAGCTGCATGTAGGCGTCGTTCTTCTGCTGTTGAAGAGTCACGTTCTGTTCTTCCAGTTCCTTCTGCCTTTTCGCCAGTTTGACCAGTTCCGCCTTGGCAGCTTCCAGGTCCTCGGCCTGTTTTTTCATGTCGTCCTCAGCTCTGGCCTGGGTCAGGAGTGGCTTGACACGGGTGTAGAGTTTCCACCACTGCCAGTTACGCATGGCCAACCATCCACGAATGTTACGCTGAATGACGCTCAGAGCAACTCTACAAGAATTACACAGAGGCGTCTAATAGGATGATCAAAATTTCATCAGGTTGTGAATATTGAAAGTTTATTTTAAAATTCATGCTTGGTAAAGAAAGTACAACTAGGCCTAGAACAATCTTATTTTATTTCCAATTTTCGTCGTTACGGCATCCGACTTGATTTGTTGCTTCAACTCGCAATCTGTGCACAAAGTCATAGGATCCAATCAATGCGTTATTAGCAGTGGTGTACGATGGATAATATCTAAATATGCGCGAACATGTACGCTGAGTAATATGGATAGCATGCTGTCAATAGATTAGATTTTCAATATAGACATCTATAAGAATCGGTTCATTATAATTAAATAAAAGAACCAAAGTAGGCCTATTGCATATATGATTAGTGTGATATTTAGGCTAAAGTAACTGTGGATGATTAACCTCTGGTCCTGGAGTTTGGTGTAGTTCTTCCTGATGAGATATCCTCTGATGCGAGCCTGGAAGTTAGCAATGATCTTCGACAATCTCTCGTCCCTCATCTCCTCAAGTTGACCGAGAACTCCGGCCTTAAAGAAGACCTTGGTGTGACCAATACGATAGGCGTCACCAATATCCAGGGCGGCAAGAACCTTTTCGGATGCAACCTTGCCATCAACGAAGCCAGCAGGAATGGCACTTGGGGCCAAGATGGAGTATCTGTGGGAACGAATATTCAGTTGCACTAATTGTCTCACATTTCACTCGTAGATAAAGAGATTGGATGGAAAGTTGAGACGGTAGAACATTGTTCACTGCGAATGCTTAAATAAGATCTGCGCTTGAAAAAAAACAGCCCAGTCACGTGGACGTAACTCAAGTATGGAAGTAAGCAATAAAGCAATCTGGTATTCATTGGTGAATGAGCAGCCATGCTTCCATCACAGTGAGGCGGGCATTGGGAACTACCATCACCACGGAAATGAAGCAGAACAATGGGTGTTAAGCATAGGAGACGACAGTAATATAGCAAGGTCTATTCACTCCTGGCACAGAGACCGAGATAACTATAAACTTTTATTTGCACACTTTTTTTCATGAATTCCTGCTAGTTGCTAAAGTTCCACAATGTCATATTGCCTAAGATAGTTTGCCGTTCAAAAATCTTTCCCATGAATAGCAGTTGTAGTGCAGAGTCAGATAAGTGTGAATTAAAATGAAAGAAGTGAATGTCGAACCTCTGCTTGAATTCAGAGTAGACCATCCTGTTTGGGAATCCCTTTCTGCAGATCCTGATGCCCTCAAGCACACCGTTACATTGGAGCTGATGCAGTACAAGCTCAGCCTCCAGAATACCTGCGAAGGTAAGACAACCACGTGATGGTGAGTACACCTTGGCACTACTAATCCAGCGATGGTAGCCACAAGCAGGTGAGTAAGTACATGCTTTCAACAATGTCATATGCGTTACACCAATTAGATAACAACTTATAAATTCATAATTAATCGAAGGAACAATCACATACAACTTGCAGATCTGCTAATATTAATCTCCAAAATAGAACAAATGATAAGAATTCTTCAACGTGTCCATTGCAACTTTATATACCCTAACATTTAAAAATCCCGCCCCGTAAAGATATTTGGCAAATTAACTCTGCATATAGTCTATTCTGAAAACAATTATCGCGAAATTGTTTTTACATTAAGTTGTTCTTCCTATGCGTCATAGGTTAATTCAAATATGATATGGACATGATCTTACAAAATTACTGGGATTCAGAATGCGGCTCTGCCTTTAGGTGACTATTATGGGCGCTATGTGTAGAGGCGCTGCGGAATTTTTCAGGTTGAAGATTTGATTACACTCAGTGTAGCAGCAAGCAGGAAGTGGCAGAGACCAGTAAGAGAAGGAAGATTAAGGGTTGGGTTGTGCGAGTTGTGAGGCAATGGGAAGGATTGATGCGAATGAGGCAGTGAGGAGGATTGATGCGAATGAGGAGGACCGATGGCAATGAGGAGGATTGATGGCAATGAGGCAATGAGGACGATTGATGCGAATGAGGCAATGAGGAGGATTGATGGCAATGAGGAGGATTGATGGCAATGAGAAGGACCGATGGCAATGAGAAGGATTGATGCGAATGAGGCAATGAGGACGATTGATGCGAATGAGGCAATGAGGAGGATTGATGGCAATGAGGAGGATTGATGGCAATGAGAAGGACCGATGGCAATGAGAAGGATTGATGCGAATGAGGCAATGAGGAGGATTGATGGCAATGAGAAGGACCGAATGAGGCTATGAAGTGGGTTGATGTCTAGGGCCTACCTGGTGTCTTCTGTTCGTTGGGGATCAAGCATCTGACGAATGATGGGTGAGTTGTCTTCAAGATGGCCATCAGTTTTGCCAGTTGTTCCTATTTTCACACAGGTCAATCAAGACGTGAATCAAGACGTGAATCAGCACGTGAATCAACACTTGAATCAACATTATGCTAGAAACTAACTTAATGACAGCATTGGCATTGAAACGTCTTCGACGTTAGCTGCTAATTATGCACTAAGTCAAAATGCATGCACTGTTTAACCTCATTCCATCTGTTTAACCTATATTTTCACATTACAAATGCATGATATTGACTATAATCAATGTTATCCAATTCAAGGTACTGCTCTTAGTTTCGAAAACTCAAACTGGACAAGCTCCTAAATACCTTTCTAACTTGATGCATAAACCCCTCCTCTACAGTCAAAATGCATGCGCAGTTTAGCTGCCTTCCATCTATATAGCCTATATTTACCCATAAGAAAAATACATAACTGCCTACAGCCGACACTGATTAGCCTATAATCGATCTGGTTAAGATCAGCTATAAATCAGTAAGATATAGAGACAAGCTCTTAACCCTTGTCTTAGGTTAGTGGCGCGAAATGTTCACATTCAGCACACAATGTAGGGTGAGTGGGGGCAAGTTGACGGCCGGGGAAAGATGATTGTTGCGCTAAAAAATAATAGTGCGTGGCAGGAAACCAGTCTAACAGGATATGTAGTAAAGAAGAAAACAAGCTCGTCCTTTGGGGAATTGCGACAACGTGCTAAGGTGCTTCGATTGCTGTTTTTCTCTTGAAATTAGCGTTTCCTATCTACCTCTTAACACATTTCGTGGTTACAAAATAACGCTTATCTTAATCCCCATGAATGCAAAAAAATGAGAAATAGGTCGTTTTGTTAAGCATTTATTTTGAGTCGTTACTGATGTATTTTGTGTTTCCAAATCACCAGTATACATATCATAGCTCCCGGGTTTTGTTTAGTGCCTCTGTGGGGGCAAGATGGCGGGAGGGGGCAAGTTGGCGGAACGCGACCAGTGCCAAACCTGGTGACATGAAGCGTGTTTAGCCTATGAAGGACGTGGAAGCTTTAATTGCGACTTTTGTTGAGACTTCTAAATACAAAAGACATTGCAATTTTTAGATATTGCCAAAATTTGCCATTTTATTCAAGCAATTTAAATTTATATACCGTAGTTTGAGACTTTTGTTGATAACCAAGGACACTACAGTGTTGTAAACCTTGCTAATATACTGATATAATTTTTTTCTTGCATCTTTATTAATGCTGAAAGTTTTAAAACTGAAACAACCACAGTCCCAAGCTTGGGACCACCAACTTTCCATCATTGAAAATAGAAAAATTGTATGTTTCGATTGTCAACCAACTTGCCCCAAGCAGGCAACCAACTTGCTCCAGCACAGGGGCAAGTTGGCTGACTTTTATAAAATTTTAAAGTTCATTTTTAGCAAACTTGGAATATTTTGTTATGCCTGATTTTGTGCTATAATGTAGGTGTTATCAATCAATACGTTGTGGAAAAACCCAACATTGTTGGCATCAAAGAAGATGATCAGAGGCCAAAAAAACTCTTAACCCTGTCAACTTGCCCCCACTTACCCTAAGCCTAATGTTATTCACAGTTGTACGTCGCAAATTCGCAATTACAACTATTATGCAGAATGAAGGGTAGGTGAAGTTACCCTGTGAGTAGCGGAGATGGTCTGGTAGGCGGAACCCTTCTTCTTCTTCTTGGTGCTACCATCTGAATAAACGAAAGACAGCAATGAAGCAACAAACGAAGGCACAAGCAGCTCTTTGTATTGAACGTTAAGGATGGATATTTAACGCTGTAGGATTAATTACTTCGTAATGTAGTGTATTATATAATTTTCGAGTATTTAGCAATGACTAACTGATTAACGATCCTTAATTTGGATAACATTTTGCACCTTATATGATAAAAGCTGTCGGCAAAAGCTGTAACATAAGTAAACCTAGTCAGCAAACGTTCCTGTTGGCGTTTATTGAAAACAAATTATGATCTTCCTAATGATGACTGATATTGCTAAAGTAGGCTATAAGTGACTACAGGCAGCGGCTAACGACACATGTGCATTGCAGCGTAGCATGGCGTAACGATACGATTCACTAATCACTTTAGATAGACGGCTAAAGCCTATCATAAAGGTAATTAGGTGAAATTACCGTCTTCAGATAGGGTATACACAGCCAAAGGTAATTCGGTTAAATTACCATCTTTAGATACGCTACACAGCTAAAGGTAATTCGGTGAAAGTACCGTCTTCAGATGGGCTAAACAGCTAAAGATAACTAGGTGAAAGTACCGTCTTCAGATGGGCTAAATAGCTAAAGATAACTAGGTGAAATTACCGTCTTCAGATAGGCTAAATAGCTAAAGATAACTAGGTGAAATTACCGTCTTCAGATGGGCTAAACAGCTAAAGATAACTAGGTGAAATTACCGTCTTCAGGTTCGCGGAAGAACAGAGCGACTAGAGGTTCCTTGGACTGCTGCATAAGTTGAACGACGCATTCCTGAATTGGATCCTTGTTCTTGTCCAACCAACCATTGATGTTGTACTGTACCTGTTATACGATTGTTAAATCAAAAGACACCATGCCACAGGCTATGCGTGCTATGAGGAGTGCACCTACGTACAACTTAGCCTATTCAAGGTTGAATAGTAGCCTAAAATACAGACGGCACACCATCTAAGAGATACAGTAGGCCTACCGTACAGTGAGCAGTGAATAAATAAGAGAGGCTAATAAAAATAGTAAAATACATAACATTTTATTTAATTACTTAATTTTAATGTATAATTATCATCGTAATTACATTAATTAAAAATTATTAAAAATAAATCTTACATTTTTATTCCATTAAATTTACATTTGGTTAAAACATCGATTCTCTAAAATCCTCTAGATCCATAGCTGAGTATCTCATCGACCGTATAGTTAACAAGCCCCAAAGACATTTGGACTGTATACTAATTGTTTACTTACGGTTCCGGCGTAGTGGTAAACTTCGAAATGCGGTTCGTATTTGGACGCCTTGCTGGGTTTGGGTTTGCCGAAGTTCTTCGACTTGCCCAAGTGGTTCTCGTAGAGCTTGGCCAAGAAGCTTTTGTCAGAAGCCTTGGGGAACATGCACTCCTCCTCAAGGATGGACAAGATGCCCATGGGCTACAATCAGAATGATGCGCAGATGCTATATGCAGAACAATACAATATAAAACATTTACTAAACAACTATAACAAAGAATAACAGGACAGTCTTAAACGGAGAATGTCTTTGGAGGACGTGAGGAATTAGCGGGAAGATTAGGCCTACAGTAACAATTGTTATATGCATGGGCGGAGTTTGGTTTCCGTTCTTGGAGGGGCTAAAGTCTTCTTGGGGGCTAAACCCGGGAAAATAACCCATTTGCACGGTAAAAAATGAATCTGGGTCTTCTTGGAGGGGCTTAGCCCCCCTAGCCCCTGATAAACTCCGCCCATGGTTATATAAAATTGATGAGTCAGTTAGGCTACCAAACTCACGTCCTTTTTGATCCTGCAGCTTCATGCTCATTGTTGTCAAGCCTGAAGCTTAGAACGATACGAATGATTCATCCGAGAAATACAGAATGTGCAGCAAATGGTATCAACTTCTTTACCAATTAAGAAGATCTAAATGTCATAATTATGTAACTATGTCTACTAGGCTAGAACCATGATAAGTCGATCTAACCTTCTCGATAAGAGCGATGCACTGTTCCAAGTCCATACCGAAGTCAATGAACTCCCACACAATGCCCTCCTTTTTGTACTCCTCCTGTTCCAGGACGAACATGTGATGGTTGAAGAACTGCTGGAGACGTTCGTTCGTGTAGTTGATGCACAACTGCTCAAACGTGTTGTACTACAAATTCGGAAGAACTGCACTTGACGTATAATTAATCAACCCAATGAATCCAAAGAAACATTCTGGGCATCAATAGAGACATATTTATCCATCATATCTTCATTCTTTAATCTGCTAAATGAAATTACTTGACATTTCAAGTAATTACTCTATTTCTATCACGGAGAGGAGATTGATGAAACAAATATCATAACATCAAAATATCAGTATATATATAAATAAAAATGAGGATGTAAGAAGGAAAACACCCATGGAGAAACTGGAGGACATGCTGAAGAAGGCGCGCTTACGTTGGTTGGGTAACCTTCGTAGACCTGGAGAAGAGGGAACTCTAAAACAAGCACTGGATTGTACTCCGTCGGGATGGAGAAGAGGACGGGAAAGACTCAGGAAGACGTGGCGAAGCACGATTACGCAGGATCTAAAAGACGGCGGTATGACGTGGGAGGATGCTCGGATGGCTGCGGAGGACAGGATAACGTGGAGAGGCTGTGTCGCCCGATGCGCTACCAGCGCGAGGAAGGACAAAGGTCTAAGCCTTCTAAGGTCTAATATATATACATGTAGATATATCGTAGAAAAAATAATAATTCTTTCGTATGGAAAATTCCCACATTTTTAATGTTCATATAATAAGAGTTTCATGAAATTATCCCTGTGATCGAGTATACCTCAAAGATTTCGAAGCCAGCAATATCGAGCACACCGATGAAGTACTGTCTCTTTTGTTTCGTGTCCAGAGTCTTGTTGACACGAGCCACCAGCCACTTGAAGATACGGTCGTACATAGCCTTAGACAAGGCAGCCACGGAGTAGACGACCTGTTAATCAGACCATCTCACATGTCAGCGGTCATCATCTATTCATCTGAGTTATATGTAGGTCGTTCGTTTTTAACTATAGCCTATATGTATCTGCCACATTTGAAACCATTTGTGATCTAGGAAATCCCAGCAGGGATATATAATTATCACACCTGCAATAACTGATTTGCGTGATCGAGAAAAATTAATTTTATTACTAAGACCGTTATATTTAGAAAAGCATAGACCTATTTATAAGTGTGTCTTTAATGATAGCATTAAGGCGAGTTTGAGTCCAAAAATTTTTTGCCAAAATCTTGTAACTGTTTGAGGGCAGGATTGTGCTTCAAGATGACTTTTAGCTACGATGCGCTCGTCACACAAACACTCTTGCTAATAATCCCAGGTGTCTCTTCTGCTGAGGTCTTCAATTGGTGGGCTATATCCTCATCAACATAAGCCATAACTGGCGAAGACCTGCGCTTGTGACATTGAAAAGTGGTGATAGGTTGACTATAGCGTTAAGACCTAGAACAGATTTGATTCTGACGAACAAAAGCGTAATCGTAAATATATGATGTCTAGGTGACTATTCGGCGGTGAACTCTAACCTGGTCCTTGCTCTGACCCTTGGTGACGTATTCAGTGCCGACCTTGACCTTTGGTGTCATCAGAGACTTTAGCATATCAGAGCAGTTGAGGCCGAGCAAGAAGGCGACCTTCTCAGCCTCTGCAATTCAAGCACACAGGCGTGAATCAAACGTGTGCCAGGATTTGAAATTGCGAAAATAACTAAGTGTATAACTATGTAACATGAATATTAGAGAGAGATTAGAGACAAGTAGACTGAGAAAAATGAAGCAAGTAGAGAGAGGGTTTCTCAAACTACGGTTCGGAATATAAATGTTTCTAGCAACGTTAAATATAAATTCTGATTTCTCGGCCAACATTCGATTCTACGAACCTCCAGGACCTTAGTCTTCGAGTCAAAGGATCACAGTGCAACTATTAGAACAGAAATCTGACCATGGAGCAATTGCCAATGCATTAACAAAAGCGTGACACCGTAGTATTCAATCAATAGCTTGCATGGACCTTCTGCGTTTCCAGAATTAATAGTCACTCATGAAGGCTATTCGTGATCGTAATCGTAAATTAAATTTTTATAGCGCCACTTCAAGAGGAACCTCTCAGAGGCGCTCGCGACCTATCAACCATAAACCACGACCGAAAGAAATAGGTTCCAAGCGCTTGTGTAAGATGGGCAAAAAGACGAAGAAGTTCACTACAGAGGTTGTTACAATGTAGATAACGTGTTCCAGGAAGGTGGAGCGGTCATAGCGAAACCCTCATTGAACAGTGTGGATGTTCGTGTGTTTATTTAATATCATAAAGTCTGTATACATAGATTAGCATATATCTGTATGTGCTATAAGTGCATTGATGTAGGCCTATCTGAGGAGTCTATACCAGCAGTGCCGTCAGCTTCAGCCTGTTCCTCCCTTGGCCTCTGCTTGAACTTCATTTCACCGAAATGTATCACAGCAGCTGTGCATCTGTACAGAGCCATCTTCTCAGACACTTCGAATCCAAGCACAACGAAGGATTCCTGCAATCAATTCACAAACGACCATCGCTCAGAATTATAGACATATGGCATCACAACAAAATGTCGGTCGTATTTTACAACTCACTGTGTGCTTGCATCGTCCAGTCAAATTCTAACACAATCATGGACAAAAAATTACAGCCACCAGAGAGTCTGAAAATAGGCTGGGCATTGTGAGATTTATGTAATGCTTTTCTCGAGGGAAATGCTCCGGAATTGAAATAAATCAAAGTAATTATGGGCGAGATCCGAAAGGCTGAACCTCTGCTGCTCTGCACCTCATAATTATTTCAAAATATATTACGCGGCCTACCGGGCCTAGGCCTATAACTGGAAAATGAAATAAATCATTTGCTGCAATGAAGGTAGTAAGTAATTTAAGATGTAGCCTATTCTAATATATTAGAGAGAGAGAGAGAGAGAGAGAGAGAGAGAGAGAGAGAGAGAGAGAGAGAGAGAGAGAGAGAGAGAGAAACACGGTAACTGTATAAACTCAATAACTTAGAGTAGGCCTAAGGATTATTGCCGAGGAAGGGAACTACTAACATCTACGAGCTGCATCTCTTCCTGATCGTTCATGTTGTCAACAGTCAAGGTACCCTGGTTGATGAAGAAATACAGTCCGGGATCCATAGCAATCAACAGCTTCTCTGTTTAAAACAGGCAGATCAAAACGATGTTTTTAAAATGGTCGATCACATTACGAAGAGCACCAGCATGCACCAGCGAATGACAGTGAAAACACAATGTGATGCTACTTGTTTATAATTGTAGCACCTCTGGAAGAATTAATTGGCACAGAGGTAGCGCTGATGAGTCTATAAAGTGAGGATGAAGGTTAGCTGAGTGAAAGCGTAGGAAGCGCGCTGTGAGCGCTTGAAAAAGAGCTGATGATTTGATTCCTAATTGCTAACAAATGTTGAGAATGGATCGAAGAAAGTACCGGCGTAGTCTGGGTATTTGTCACTGAGAAGCCAGTAGAAGATGTGGTAGTTTCTCTCCAACCCAGGCTGCTGGTAAGTGACACGAGACTTTTCCAACAGGTCTGAAAAATACGAGACATGGTTACATCAATTGACGAAGAACGGAGTGATAATTGGAAGGAACTCAATTCGACATAATTATAGTAATGGGGGATGAAAGATCAGTTCAGACCATTGATTTAGGCTAAAAGACGTGTACTTGAAAATGCTGCCGGTGTCACGTGATATTCTATCCCCCTGAAAGCTATCCGGAGGAATGAAATAATCTATCCCCCGGATGGAATAAACTGGTCTAAACCATCCGAAGGGGGGTAAACCATTCTACCCCTTTTTGAAAAATTCGTATAATTAAAAAATTATACTCTAATCAAAATTTGAAGTGACTCCAATTGTTTTAGGCGTCCTAAGCAATGTTCAGAGAAAGGCAATTCGAAATTATTTAGTGACTCTGTTAGTGTCATTGGTCAAAACAAAGCAGATGAAAATTAATTTGCAAAAATAAATACACGCAGAAGTGTTTTTTTATAGACTTTTCTTAATTTGGGGAGATACGATTAATACGGGAGATACTCTATTTCGTGACACAGGCGCGTATCCGTGTCATTTCAATAAGCTGAAAGATTTTCTCCAGTATAATGATAATTATCTATCTTCATATACACTCATGTGCACTTGATGGCTGAGAACAGTCTGACAATGCTGTGATCTTCGCACTTCACTTATGTTTATGATCTTTTTGAATTTTTATTATAGTGTATGATTGACTGTATTGCTTTGACTTACAGCTTTCAATGTCAGCGCCGGCGATCTTGGCATTGGTACCGAAGTGAATACGAACGAATTTTCCCTGTAATAATTTATAATGTATCATACATTGAAGAATATTCAACAATGACTATGCAAGTAAGTACTGAGTTTTTCTTGTGAAAGTCATTTAAAACTGATTGTTCGAAAATGTTACATATGTAGCATAGTTATTATGCATTTCCGCTGGCATTAATTGAAAAAATCAATGATAGCCTACACACTTCACCACTGGCTAACAATCATATTTTAAACATCTGAAACATTGAAGGCGTAGGCCTATAGCATAAGCTAGCCTCTGCTTGCAAGGAAGCTAACACAACCACGTGTAATGGTTTGTATACAATGATACTTGATGCATACTTGAAGAATTTAGAGTAGAACGACTTACGAAACGGGAGGAGTTGTTGTTCCTGACTGTCTTGGCGTTACCGTAGGCTTCTAGGACCGGGTTAGCCTGGACAATCTGGTCCTCTAGGGATCCCTTTCCCTGTAGCCACAATGAAATGCAGAGGTTGATATTTCTTCAACAGTGCAACAAAATGGTGGACACAACTAATATGGTCTAATTTACTGAAAAGTTCACCAATTAATTCAACTGTCTTGATTGCTTTCATGATTTTACATAATATTCTTTATTGACACAAGGCAACCGGTTACAGTGTACAGTTATGCAATTGAAACAATTCACCAGAGCGCAAATGACTGAAGACAATTTAAATCGAGATGGAACAAAAACGATTGCGTCCATTGTCTGTGAACAAAGGAGATTGCGTTCATTGTCTGTGAACAAAGGCGATTGCGTCCATTGTCTGTGAACTACTTACAGAAGCACCAGCTGGCTCGTCTTCCTTCTTCTGTGATTGAGCGGCAACCATGGCAAAGTACGAGATGACCTTCTTCGTGTTCTCAGTCTTTCCAGCACCAGACTCACCACTGTGGAGTAAATTCCCGCATAAATAAACTTAGATGCATATGTCCAAGTAAATAAAATGTAATATTTATATATAAATTTATTTGTCAGTTCTTAAAACAGTTAATTATGGTAACAGAAATCCCTTAGGGTGAAGACTGAATTTAGAAAAGATTTAATTGCAGAATTTCTTTTTTAATATAAAATAAAGAATTAGAATAACTGCCTATTAGAAAAAACACGGCTTTTATTTCTTTGAAGGATCTGATTGTCTAAGTTTTTCTGGAATCCAATCAAGCAGAAACTCACGTGATCAAAACGGACTGATTTTCGCGATCTAAAAACAGAGGAAGAAATTTTCGTTTCACTCTGGATGAGAAGAACTATGATG
The DNA here is from genome assembly GCA_949752735.1 of Lumbricus terrestris. Classification (NCBI taxonomy): domain Eukaryota; kingdom Metazoa; phylum Annelida; class Clitellata; order Crassiclitellata; family Lumbricidae; genus Lumbricus; species Lumbricus terrestris. The sequence continues at coordinate 4,876,050 of OX457052.1, forward strand.
ATAACACGAATAAAGTTGAATCCGTTTTTCGTATTAGAACAATTCTTCGGGGACGATTTTTATGCTGTCATGGTAACTAAATAAATTATTTGTTTTGGGGTTTTGGTGTCAGTGACGATAATCATGGATTTTTAAAATTAAATGTTTTTAGTGGTCATCATGTTAGTTTAAATGATGACGACGACGACGAGGATGATGATGATGATGATGGTGGTGGTGGTGATGATGATGGTGATGATGATGATGATGATGATGATGATGATGATGATGATGATGTCAATGATGTCTTCTTGCTATGTGGTAGAGATCCAAATGAAGATGCTGAGAATTCTTGAGATGTGTTCCTGGATCGATTGAACTGCAAGTGGCAGAGTGCGATGCATCATGCAGATAATATACCGCTTACCGACAAGCATGTTCCTGTAGCCGTTGTCGGCAATGGCGAACAGATGCGGTGGCATCTCAGTCCTTCGTTTGCCTAGATACGCATCTACGACGCTCTTCGTGTAGATAGGCAGACGACGATAGGGGTTGATGACGACGCAGAACAGTCCGGAGTATGTCTACATCATCAATGTCATCATCATCATCAGCAGCAGCAACAACAACATCATCACTATCATCAGTAAATGATTTGCTCTAAGAGTGGAATGGATGCAAGGATACCCTTCATTGTGCTCAGGCTCCGCTTTTCACTGGGTGTTTTGCTATGATTACGCGATATCCCACTCTTTGTTTACGCAACATCCGCGTTCCCATGTTATCATCCGCACAAACTTTGCCCATGACGTTCAGTAACAGATTCACAAATTGAGATTTAATATATAAAATATCACCAAATACTAACAGCTGGCTTCATAAACAGCTTATTTACAGCTCCTAGTGAGGTCGTATGACATCATTATCATTTTGTGTGTTGAGATTTGCAAAACAGATCTTAAAGAAATCACATTATTGGAACGTTGGTTCTGCGGATATTTGACAAAATGAAAAACTGTTTTTAAACAGCTGTAATTTCTGAAGTAATGCAAATTTATTTTTGAGATTTTCCGGGATTGTTGCAAATTCGATCCTCTATAAATAGTGCTAATATACAATCTCGATTGGTTGCGGAGAAATTGCATTTTTGCTGGTGGTACATTTTTTATTGAGCCACCCTGTAGATAGGATACCATAGGATCGTTGATGATAAAAGTATTAAATCGAGGAAATGTGCAGATACGTACGTAGATGAAACCTTTACGGTATCTGTCTCTCAAGTTGGCGAGCACACAAGATTCGTTGAGATGGGTCATGTTTGCCATGTCATCAATCATACTGAACTTTGGAGGATTCATAGACTGCACTTGGTCCTTCTTCAATGTCTTCTCCTGAAAGATAGATAGATCTACATGTCAAATAGCATCACGAATAGTTTCACATGTGCTGATATAGCCATAGTAGCCATGGTAAACAACGTCAGAAGTAAAATTATTTATCTCTTTCATATAATTATTGGAATTTTATCTTTTAACTCTTCTTTTTTAGGCCTGCTTCTCAAACCCTTTTGGCTTGTTTTGTCCAATTTGAGAAATGGCCCTCATGCACTCGAGCAATTGAACGTTTTTTCTTCAATCATTTGAATAGCATGTAGCACATTGTACAAATCAGGACTATGAAATGGCACCAGAGAATAACTGAACTATTTTCACCCAGCTATAAAAAGACTAAATGTTTTTTATACTATACTGTGCTATGCTATACTACACTACACTACACTATACTATGAAGTCTATAATATGCTATGCTATGCTATGCTATGCTCTACTATACTATGCTGTATGTCCTCTATACAGCTGGTATTAGTTCCTTGTTGTCTGCATGTGGTCTTCTGCACCAACTCTATGCTGATGACGTGCAGGCTTATGCTCACTGCTTTGCTGCTGATGCATTGTCCACTGTGTCTTTAATGTCCAATGCCATTGATGCTCTCTCATCATGGATGGCATCTAATCGTTTGCTACTAAATCCCTCTAAAACTCAGTTCATCTGGTTTGGTACTCGCAGGCAATTGGCATCCATTGACCTGCACTTAATAACAGCAACTTTCCCTGATATCTCATTCTCTCTCACGGTGCGAGATCTTGGAATTACTTTGGATCAAGAGCTCAATTTCTCAAAGCATATCAATTTGGTCACTCGTAGTTGCTACTACCAGCTTCGTCAACTCCGAGTTGTCTCAAGATCCCTCTCTCATAGTGCTATTATGACTCTTGTGCATGCCTTTGTCACTAGTAGAATTGATTACTGCAGTTCGGTACTTGTGGGTCTGCCACTTGGACTAATTGGGCGCCTTGAACGAGTTCTTCGTTCGGCTGCTCGCCTCATTGGCCGCATTCCTAAATATGCCCCCGTCTCTGCTTATATGCGTGACGTTCTTCACTGGCTCCCTGTTTCACAGCGCATCTCCTACCGAGTTGCTGCACTTGTTTGGCGATGCCGTCTTTCTTGTGCTCCGTCCTACTTGTCTAGCCTTTGTCGACCTGTCTCAGACCTTGCAGCCCGTCGAGCTCTTCGCTCGGCGGCAACGGGTGAGCTTTTGGTGCCGCGAACTCGCACTTCTATGAGACAGCGCCGAGCCTTTTCTGTTGTGGGTCCCGCTATCTGGAATGGCCTCCCACTAACCTTGCGACTTATGCCTAGGCTAAATTCCTCTGCATTTTTTAAGTATCTCAAATCCTTTTTTTAGCTGTGGCTGGGCTGGGAGCGCCTCTGAGTAGGTTTCTTGAAGGGGCGCTATATAAATCCTCGAAATGAATGAATGAATGCTATGCTATGCTATGCTATGCTATGCTATGCTACGCTACGCTACGCTACACTACGCTACACTACACTACACTACACTATACTATACTATACTATACTATACTATATAAACATATATCATGTATGTATTATGAAGCCTGAACCATCCTATAAACGAAAATGTATCTTTTTCTGCATCTCACCATACATGACTATAGCAGCTTGGGTCGAGTCTCGTTGGGTCTATTATATCCTGCTAACTGACTCAATAAATTTCATCAGTTTTTCTGTGGAAAGTAGAAGGAACATAAATGGGACCGCAGCTCAAAGATGAAAACTATATCGGGCGAACTGGAACCCTATCCTATCATGGTTGAATGAGTTAAATGTTGAGTAAAACATCGAAGTATTGATGTATATAGCCCACCTCATTATTGATTGTGGTCACGGTCACTTGTTCTCCCTTGGTGGAGGTAATCGTGGCCTTGAGGTATCCTTCCTTGTGATCGGGAACCCAGCATGATGTCTTGGCATCGTATGGGTCGGTCTGCTCGGCCAGGAACTTCTTCCTGTCGAGAGCCAGATACTGGTAACCCGGGTCATTCTCGAATGCATTTTTGAACGCCATCTTTGTGAACCTTTCTTCTTCTACCACTCAACCGAAAGTCGTTCGACACCTGTCCTGG
>OX457052.1:4884519-4937019 GCA_949752735.1 Lumbricus terrestris
AACTAGTGCAAACTAGTCTCCCTCCAAATCGAGGTTTCTGGGTGGGGGAAAAGGGTTAGCTGAGCCGCGTGGCGTCGAGCAGAGGAAATGAGGAGTTGGATGTGACAATTACCCCATCAGATATTTTTGAATTCCACATTGCAATGGCAGCTATTTAAAGCTGTCATTTAAAAAATACTCTACAATTAATTTTCAGTGCTGGTAAGAGTGGTCTAAGATTTCAACAAGATACACTTACAATGATGATTTATTTTTGAGTATCTAGACATTGCAATGGTATCATTTCAATATAATTATACACTCTGACACTCTGGTATCATTTTAAGATGTCAAATTAATATAAAAATTTAAAAAAATTACTCTATAGGCTATAGCCTAATTTCAGTGCTGATAAAATGTGTGGTTTAAGATGTAATATAGTTATAGCCTAATTACAATAATAATTTCTTTATGTAGCCTATCAAATAAGTATAATCATGGCTTAAATGCCGCTTAATTTATTTAAGAGATTTTTTGAGTATAATGGTTAGCACGGGCTTTAAAGTGTGGCTGGAGTGCTGGACGGTCATGGACGGTGTCCATGAACTTATTTTAAAATCTGAATGCCGTTTTGCCACGCACTTATATTGGCCAGTAGCCTACATCCTGGAAAGGTAAGGGTCGACCAGTTGCTTCTTTTGAAAAGGTGATGGACGTCCAGGCACTTATTTTCCACTCGATCTTTATTAACGCGCGCTGTATGGGCCTATACGATCGAGGCCCTTTCTTGCAGAGCTAAATCAATAATTAGGCCTAATGTAGTAATGGCGCATACTTTACTGCACAAACCGTCGAATTATAGGCTATGGCCTAAGCTTTTAATATCTAACTTGACTCACACATTAAATGAATTTGTATAGCGCCACTTCAAGGGGGATAATCTGGGGCGCTTCTTGCGGCCCCAGCGTGGCCAAATAAAACTGTCTTAAGATGAGGGAAGCATATGCCTGATAAGGAGTTCTAGAAAGGGAGCGGAGCATTAAAGAAATGACATTCCTGGTTGAGGGTCCTACCGTCCTACGTAGGCCCTACCACAGTTCTGTAGGCCTATGGTCCTACCACCGAGAATTAGGCACGTTTCTGCAGATTGGAATTAGGCCTACGAGAAAAAAGCCGATATCAAATCTGTTCAGCCGAATGAAGGGAGCGAAAGTGGCGAGAACTGAGAGTAGGGTAGGCTTATAATGACTATACCACAGTCTAAATAACAAACAGTAGGCCTACGTCGACTTCCTGCCTCTGCTGTAGTCAGAATGGCGCGTGTCTGATTTTGAAAGTGAGACTATAACGATACCGGTATCGCCAAGCTGAAAGAAAATGGCGCATGGTGGAGTCTCACTTTTAAAATCAGACACACGATTCGTTTGACCCTTTTGAATGTGAGGCTAGCCCCGCCCACCGTGCGCCATTTTCTTTAAGCTGATAGTGTCCATAAACATCTTTACATTTACTTATTAGACTACCTATTTCAAATGGAGGTGTTCTGCTGTGTCATGATCACGTGACCAGCAAAACTAGTCGCAGTGATTCTAGTCGACGTACTTTTTGTTATATTTTATACTCTGCCTATACTGAACTCGCAAAGGTTGGCAGAAGCGAGGCCTATAGGCCTAATTATTATAAAATATTATCTCCCCATGCACAGGTCTTTCACTCAAAATTGAAAACATTACTCTTTCACAAATGTACGTCACGCTATTTTTGACCATTTTTGACCCCCCCTCCCCCTGTCACAAACTGTCACAAATCTCGGCCCCCCCTAAAGTACGTCACACTTTCGGATTTTTTTTAAAAACATAACCATTTACCTAACCCTCTAAACCCTAGGATACTATCCCTAATCCCTCTGATAGTGACGTGTGTCCCTAAACGCTTTGATAGTGACGGAAAATCAACTTTTATCCCGCCTGACCGGGTTTTAGACACGCCTGGCCGGGCCGGATTTTAGGTACTATAAGAACAAAAAAATATAAAAGAATTTTAAAAATAAATGTGTGACGTCACACATGGCCTGACCCCCTCCCCCTGTCACAAACTGTCACACTTTCTTACACCCCTCCCCCCTGGAGCGTGACGTACTTTATGTGAATAGGCTGGTTCCCGCGACTTGGCTTTTGTGGGCGCTGTAGATGTCCCGAGATTTACGATTACGATATCTTGCAGAAGAGTTTCCGGTATCAGATTGCAAAACGCACATTTGAATTAAAATTGATCACGTGACAATTTCACGTGGTTTCATTGGTCATTGCGCAACAAAATCGACAGTTAAGAAACAGCTTCCGGTCTTGTAACGAATTTTGGCGTTGGAAGTTTTTCGTTAAACAACAATCTCGAATAATATTCTCAAAATGTCTGGACGACAAGGTTAACAATTCTATATTTGGACAACGCGAATTCTATTGTTAAAACCTGATGTACAAATTGTGAATCTTGATGCTCTTGATGCACGTGGTTCTGCGATTAGTCGCGTGGGTCTGATGACAATGTAATGGTGTTGTTAAGGGAGATGACAAATTTTTTCTTGATTATGCTAGTTGAGAGGTTTTAGTATATAATGGTCAGAATATACGTATTGGTACAGGTTAGGGTAAAAGGGAACTTTGGCATGTTTTTTTATTCTTATTTTCCCCCGCCCAAATGTAGCAGTATATTTTATTATGATGTATGATCAAATTCATTGTATTGATGAAACCGATTCATGGTTTAATAAATAGAAGTTGTTTTGATTACAAATAATTCTGTGCTTAGACAGAAGTTGAATTAGTTAAATAAATTCTTTGCTGAAATGGAAGTTGGTTTGATGAAACTGACTATTTGTTTTATGGAAGTTGGATTGATAAAACTTATTCTTTGCTTAAATGAGAAGTTAGATTAATTAAATTAATTCTTTGAATAAATTAAAGTTGGGTTGATGAAGATAGCAAGCATGTACTTAGTCATCGTCTATGATGAGAACATGGTGAAATAATAAATGGCTAAATTGGGTTGGATTTACGCTGAAATGGAATTTTCTATCAAGTTAGTTTGAAGGCAAATCAATGCTAGCATAAACATCATTGGTACAAATGAGGTATCTTTATAATCTTGTTTGTTACCTTGTGGCTAAATGTCTCAAGCACTCACCATGCATTACTAAGCATGGTGCAATCAGTTAGCTGAGCTCAATTGACTGGTGTATACACATTAACTTTGTTGGCTAGCAATTAGACTGCCACTGCCTGTCCCAGTATAATATTAGCGGTCATTGCATAATTATGTAACGCCAAAAATGGTTGGTTTTGACCCACCCACCCTGTAACGCTAAATAACATTTCCCTTGACCCACCAACCCACCCTCCCAAGCATTACGTAACAATTGTTAAAAAAATCAGTTGAGATTTCGGTCTATTATTGACTCAAGTGAGCACATAGTTCTAATTCCTATTTTCATAGTGAATTTAATATAGTACATGAATTATAATTTGACAGTAGGCTTAAAATATGGACCCTACAGAATTTTGTATTTATATAAATGACAGTCGGGTTTGAACTGCAATAATTTCTTAAATTTTTGCCTCAATTAGAATAAAATTTTACACACTGCTGAAAAGTTTCATGGACTAAATTGCTCAGTAGGCCTAATAAATTATAATCATAATTAAGATGAAATGATTATTTGCTAGTCTGGGTACTTCGATAAGTATTAGCAGAAATACTGCTGAGTTTTGCTGAGCATAAATTTTAAATGTTTGTGCCCACTAAGTAAAATATTTTTCAAAGTTGGTTATTCGATGCCAGGAATCCAATGAAGATCATGCAGAGAGCAGCTTGCACATCAAGTCATGGACGTATTTAGGTGCTAGCCGTGATTGTACGGATTAATAGAAACTTTTCGAGTGTTGTGGAAGAATCTAAAACGTCACCTGTGTAGTTAACACTTTACCTGTCTGCCTGTACACCTGTGTGGTCTTAAATTTTGTAGGTGGCAAGAAGAAGCCTCTGAAAGCACCGAAGAAGGACTCCAAGGATATGGACGAGGTTAGGACTGATTTAAAAAAATCAATGTTGCATGGGGGCCATTGGGGGGCCAGTAGTGGCGCAGTGGATAACACACTGGCATGGAGATCAGCGGTGCTGAGTTCGATTCCCGAAGCCCCCATAGGATAGATGTGCTTTGTAGGCTGCTATTTGCACCGTTGTATTGCAGGCTTCTGTTCTGTTAGTAGTTAAGATTGATGTTAATTAGGATAACTGAAGAACTGTGTACCATAACGGACTGCAGTCTGTCAACCAGATTGTTGAATAAACGAAAATTCTTATTGTTATTGTTATTACTTTTGTGGTAATATTGCATAACAGACTTCACATACAATTTTGCTTTCTAGTCATGTTACACTTGATAGCTGAATGTAGTTTAAGAACAGTGGTATCTTGAACCTATTTTATGCAGAGTTGATGTCTTGCATGCGGTTCATTTTTCGTATGTTATAAGGTTTTTCTGACATGTGACATAGTTTTTTGAATAGTCGTAGTGTACATGTATACGAAACAAATGGCAGCATGGGAAAAGTGGACTAAAACTGGTCCACAAATGGCGTCACGCAATTGGGAACGATTTTTTTTAGAACCCCCTCATCATACGTCAACACAAAAGTCATATGATATCTATTTAGGGACCACATCCCACCTTGCCAAATTTGTTACCTCATAGGTGCGTGACGTCATTTATTTATGGTCCCTAAGCATCCTCACGTGACCTAATTGTTTGTTTTTGTTTCTAAAGGGAGATGCTGAGTTCAAGCAGAAGAAGAAGGAGGAACAGAAGGCGTTGGAGGAAGCAAAGGCGAAGGCTGCTGGCAAAGGACCGATCGGTAGCTAAATCAATTCATTCGCTTGTATTCATACATTCAACGTATTAGCACATGCTTTCATGTCGACCATTTTTTGACTAGCTGCATTGCCTTCACTACTACAACAGTAACCACAGCATGAGCCCAGTCCAATGCCAATCATTATTAAACAGTGATTTCTTATACAGAAATAATTTTCAGAGTGCTGTCCAAACGTGGATACAGGTTGAAACTGATTGATGAACTCGAAACATTTGTTCTGATGAGAAAAATATGATGATCGAACAGTTGAAACCACTTAACCCTTTAACAATGAGCGTGTATGGGAAAACCAAGGGGAAAGTCAATTCAGAGGAAAACCGATGCAGAGGAAACCAATACAGGAGAAACCAATGCAGGGAAAACCCATGCATGAGAAACTCATGGCATGGGAAAACCAATGCATGGGAAACTCATGGCATGGGAAAACCAATGCAGCTAGTCAAAAATTGGTTGACATGAAAGCATGTACAAATCTGGATAAGGTAGATGGTATGCATGGTACCCCCCCTCTGAGCCCTCCTTTCTTTTTTTTAGCCGATACTTGAGCCACATGTTGAGGTTGTACAAAATTGTTAAGGTTATACTTGCCTACATTTGCTTGAGTTTGCTCTACGTTCCTCCACTCAGATTGAACACCTCATTTCCCAAGCACAAGCTGCTCTTAGACAGAACCAGGCTTTCTCTGTTATTTGCCTCATTAGGTGGAGTGGGCTTCCACTGCCTTATGCCTAGGGTTTGCTCAGGTACATTTTATCGCAGCCTTGAAACCGTCCCTTTCAGCCGAGGTTGGGTCGAGAGCGCTCCTGAGTAGTAATCTCTTGAAGGGGTGCTATATAAATCACCATGTAGTGATTGAATGAATAAAAATGGGTTGTGGTTGTAATTTTAACGTCCCTATGGCTTCATGGCTTTTAAGGACTTTGGCATTTACACTTTGATATGTTTCTTAGGAGTTGTGTTAACTAGACTAAATATTGCATGTCTGCGTCATTCAAAAGTTAAAATGTTAACTGTTAATGAGATAATTTTTAATGAGAATTGTTAATATTAATGTTAAATGTTAATGAGAGAATTGTATGTGATGTGATTATTTGCTTATCTGCCACAGGTCAGGGGTCGAAGAAGATTACCGCCAAGAAATGACGAACGTTTTCGGAGAAAGCTCTCCCAGGCAGTAGACCCAAAAGAACGAACACTAGCCTGTTGTTACTAAACAATAGCAGCAGGACTATAAATAATTCTGTACAAACTAAGAAACATGGAGAAGTATATCGAGTTTTGGAGATGTCAACATCAGCAGGCCTTCCCTCGTTCAGCTAACACCGTGTCTTGCAGGGGTCCTCCATCCATCACTCAAGGCTGACATTTAGGCAACAAGAAAGGACTTAACATGACCTTTGTGAAAATTATTACTTTTTGTGATTAAGTGTTTTTTGTGTGTTATCACCTGATTAATAAGTTTTCATCTGGAAACAAACGTTCGAGTTGTGGGGTTGGAAAGCTTTTATAGTAGCATCTGAAAGGTGGTTGGCAAGCCAGTGCAATGAGTGCTGCGTGGGGGTGTAGGTGACTGTGGAGTTCTATTATGGCCCTTTGTGAAGTGGGAAGCTCAAACCCACACTCTCCAATGGATAATAACTATATTAATAATTAAGCATTAAATAATTTTGTCGTGTTACTGGCCTTCCTGCAGATGAACGCATCACTTCCAACCCTTGCATGTGCTGCGAGCCCAAGAATAAGTTGTAGGGTCTGATATTGTCAATGGTGATAAATTTGATTACAGCCTTTAATACATTGAGTGCCACGTACGTATTAATACGTACTTCAGCCAGTCATTATAACATGGCGTGTAGGCAGTCAATGTGTTAATGAGCTTGGCTGTGTCTACGAGAGTCATCCTTAGGTCATGCGATTTGTGTATACATGTGTTAACCCTAGATGTCTTCTTGATACAAATGATTATAAACAGCCATACAACCTCCTTGCGGCTATAGGCAGTTCCCAGCTTCTTGGACGCATTATCATTGGAGAGCGTGGGCTTGAGCTTCCCATGTTCACTTAAAGTAATTAGTTGAACACCGTCAATTGATTCCTGGTCATATGTGCCAACTGCAGGGTTGTCACCCACTCTCTTCTTCATCTGGGTGATTCCACGTCAGATCCACGGGTCGTCAAACTTTGACCCACTCTAGTCTTGTCTAGGTACCCCCTCATTGATTTGGTGCCTGTCTGCATCGTCTCTAAGTTGACTAGATTTTTGTTTTTCTGTATTGTTACTGGATAGACTAGATCTCGTCTTCCTGCATTGTCAATGGCCCAGTCTCCGGATCGTCTTTATCCAGTCTTTCTGCATTGTCTGCGGATATACCACGTCCCATCTTTCCAAAATCCAAATTACCTCTGTATGGATTGGGTCCTATCTTTCTGCATTGTCTCTGGATGATCTGTCTGCATGGTGTCTGGATCATGTAGGTCCCGTCTTTCCAAATTACCTCTGTATGGATTGGGTCTTGTCTTTCTGCATTGTCTCTGCATCATCATCTAGATCCTGTCTGCATGGTCTGTCTTTATGCCATTTCTCTGGATCAACAGACCAACAGTCTTTTGTCATATGAATTTTTTTTTTTAAACTTAAAATTGAACCAAAGGACAGTACAAATTTAATGATATGAAAATCTTTTAAAAGTTAGTCGTTTTAAAGCCAAGCAAACTTCGAACAGTTCACGCTACAACCTTAAAATAGATTCCATTTTAAGACTCCGTCATCCAGCAGTGTAGGGTTGGCATACAAGTTGAGCAGAACTTCAACAATTTAGAGTAACTCCCGATATGCCGACAATGCCTAGTCAAAGCTTACGTCGCAAATGACCGCACTAGAATAGAATCATGTACATGAGCTCATTACTACTTGAGCGCTAGTATCTTCACTAAAAAACTGAAATGAAACTTTGAACAAAACCAGTAACATCAAATGACATGACAATGGAAACAATCTGCTCAACAATCAATAAATTTCAAACTGTGTAAATGATACAGCGGATACAGGATTATCATCCCTAATGGAGAGTAACCTGTAAAAGTATGGCAAGTAATGGTTTCTGACGACGGCTGATTGTAAACCGGTCGACCCTCTAGGACTGAGTTACATAGGAAGCATATCTGAAAGGTTAGAAGCTTTCACTTTATCGAACTCCTTAACACCGCAGGCTGCATTCTTTTTCCAGTCACTTCTAGTGAAAGTGTTGAGATAACCTCATTAGATCTCTAAGCCAAGTCACTGCTCACTTGGGAGCAGTTCCAAAAACGTGCTCAACAATTCTTATCCACAACCATACAATCATACGCTACTGTTGTTCTATTTGAGCCACTATAGCAGGAATCAGATTGATACATAAGGCCCACGTACGTCCTCAATAACAACTACAAGTGTAGAGAACTTCGCCAATTTCTTAAAGGCCATCCCAATTTCCCCAACACATGATCAGTCCACAATTACTAATAGGTACTTGAATACAGTTTTAAGTACATACCATTCAGGTACTTGTACTCAAGATATAAGTATCGGGGCAGCATTACGAATGATTACCCAAAGAGTTTATGTGAAATCCTTGCTGGGATGTGCAATCTTTAAGTCAGTGTTACTCGCTCAAATACTTGCGTGCTGGGTACGTAGGAACCTTAATTTCATACGAGAAGCAAAAGCCTGATCGTAAAATCAGTGTACTATTTACATATTGAGTCACAATTAATGTATTAATGAGTGTAATTATGCAGGATACTTATTATGGGATGTAATTAATACTGCATTAAACTAATCAATATACCACTTAATCAATATTCCACTACTCATACTATAAGAGCCTGCATGAGACAGAAACACCTAAGATTCTCTATTTATTTATTTATTTATGAAATTTATATGGCACCTCTTTAAGGCAGGCTACTCAGAAGCGCTCCTGGTCCAGCCACGGCTAAATAAGACAGTTTTTAGGTTCTTAAGGAACAGAGTGGAGTGATCCCTGGGAATTAAGACCATTCCAGGTTGTAGGACCAGCAGCAGAGAGTGAACAACGCTGTCGGATAACAGTCCGCGAGCGGGGAACCAGAAGCTCAGCTTGGCTCTGCCTTATCTACAGACCTCTGACGACTTCAGTCCGACTCGCCATATCCCAACCGAAAATGGACCATTCTTAAACCAAAGCGACCTAAAAAACATCGGACTTATGCCTCAAAAAGTTTTCCTCATAAATCATTAACCAATGTTTCTCAATAACTAATTTTCCATGTACTCTTTTTACAGTCTAAGGTTCACGAAAGTGTTATGCAAATATCCAGTTACACACATACATACATACAATGTTATACACAGTTTACACACATACAAACAAACATACATGCAAGTGCAGAAACAAGAAGTTCCAGCCAGACATATGCAGTAACATTCGCATTGCAGATATTACCACTTACAAAACCTATACCGATACAAATTGAAGCAATCAACATCGATCCAAGCAATGCAGTAAAGCAGTTAGATCTCTTCAATAGATTTCACACAACATTCCTGCAATTTACATTAAAAAACACAAACAGTTTTGCAGCAGTCATACTATAGACTGGAAGTCGAAATCTGCTGATCAGCCACAGACTCAATGCAACAAGCTTATAAAACTTACCAAAGACTTTGCTTGCAACAGCCGACCGTATAAAACGCAATATTAGGGCTTACAACTAAAAACCCAATTGTGACTATCAATGAACAATTTGGACGTTTGAAACAACCAGTATGAAAAGATAAGCAACATTTCTCCTCATTTTTCACCAGTATATAAGGACACAGCATTTGGGGCACTCGCTAATAATGGGATGCAACCACGCAAGCCTTGGACACGACACACCGTAGACTTGCCATGACCGTAGAAGACCGGCTCAGCAAGCCTGCAATGCAATGGGACGCAATGTTATGCAGAAAATTACCAATACACTTTGTTCTCACCGGTGACTGAAAAAGATGTCTTTAAGTTGAAGCCCCAGACTGCAACCACACATGGCACGCTGCATAATCTTCCCATGTGCAGGAGGCACGTTCAATGGCAGGTCATATGACGTACTGCATATTTTAATCTTGACCTGCCGTATGACATGCCAAAAATTCTTTTGAACTTTTAAGATCCTCTTTACATTTAATTTCTTCGATCTGCTGAACAACTCCTGTGACCCAGACGCGAAATGTTGAAACTCTATAGCTGGTGCCGCTACTGGGCACATCGTAACAGAATCTCTTGATAAATTTACAATGTTGATGACGCACACACACACACACACTTTCATCCTCCGCCTTCTTCAATCCATGTGCTAATTAATATTACAGTAATTGCTGATTTATCTGACGACCAGATAATGGTTGCAGAGCAAATACGAATCATCAATTCAAATGCTTGTTCCAACCTTTGATGAATTTGTTACTCAACATATATCCATTTTTTAAGCAGACAAGTACTTTGAACAACTTGCCCAAGGTCCCTACGCGGCGACTCTAGGTGGAATCGTATCAAACAAGCCACTCTGTATTGTATCGTATCTATAGACTTATATAGCGCCTCTCACAGAATGACTATTCAGAGGTGCTCTCAGCACGAAAAACTCTGGGGGAAAAGAAATACCTTTAAAGAATGAGAGACAGATAAGGAAAACGAGCCATTAGTTTAGACCTTTGTATGGGAGGAAGGTCATTCCAAACAAGCGAGACCAAACCACAGCAAACGCCCAACGTCATCATGCTAATAACATATGCATGGCAGCAAACAATCATAACCTTTCTCGTAGTTTCTCTGAAATCACATAAATAGCTAAGACCGATATATACTACGTGCAATGCAGATCAAGAGACACACACAGGGAACTAACGTAAGTCAGCGCAAACTAAAAAACGAAGCAACTAAAGCCACTGCTGGATGGCTCTGCATTTAACGCTTTCACACTGAAAGTAAGAGCTGAAATCAGGCTGGTCAGCAACACTGCTATATGCCTCATAACACAACAGCCATGAAGAACACTGAACAGCATCAGAACATTCTGTCCAAAAGCAATACCGCATCTGATGTTCCCTACTAGGGTTGAGCTGAATTTTTGCCCAAGGCAAAACAATCGATAATTTTAGGTGTGTCACTTTTAGGTGTATCACTGGACTGCTGCCCACCGATACAAATACCAAAAGAAGTCACATTTTTGACCAAAAACAATTTTTCTCATCGATATAAAAATGGTAACTTGCTATAAGTTTATAACAAACATAAAGTGTTTAATAATTAATCGTATTTAAATCAAGTCAACAGTTTGGCACTAAAACCAGAGACACATAAAATTGCGAAAATTACTAAATTTCAGCGATTTAGAACCAGATGAAATAAATATCGCCGATTAATCGGATCGAATCTGAAATCAGCTAAAAACCAGGGGAATTATCCAGAATCGAAAATTGGCAAAATAATTTCGATTGGTCCAACCCTATTATTTACCAACAAATTTATTTTTGTCCACTTTTGCATCCATGGCCTTTTCCATTGACACGCAAGATACAAGAGTTACTGCCTTATTCTGCTGCAACTAACAAGCTAGCCGTAGTTGTCCAAGGACGTGGCTGATCATATGGCTATGAATATCAACAATCATTTATTCTCTGGTGAGCAAACAGTCTCATGTCTTAACTGATAACCTCATAAATTGTAAGATTGCTTAATACTTTGGGTATTTACATCAGTATATATAATATATCGATATAATAAAACATGGAATCACTGGGTTCATGGTTTTCCCGGTGCACGAGTGAGGTTCTGATAAGTGCTGCCTGCTTCTTCTGTCCACGCTCCGACGATGTCAACATCTTGGTCCAGAATAAAACCTAAGCGTAATTTCTAAAACATCTTTTCGCTGAAGCTTTTTACTCTGGCCTATCCTATCCGAATCATCATTGAAACAACTCGACAGCATTTTGTTCAGAACTTAGGATTATCCTTACAAAGTCTTCAACACAGAATTGCAATAATAATAATTGTAAACACAAGCTTTACACTCAAACAGACGATTCTTCTTATTCTCGGTTTTTGATGAACCTCTTCTTAAATATTAGGCAGACAAAAAAAAAATTGACCCCAGCTGAAAAACGATCGAAAACAAAACTAGGACGACGGTCTGATACTGCCAAGACCGAGCCCAAACCAAAGTAGAAATCAACTTTTTCAGAGCCCTGGCTTATTTTTACAAGACTTATTTGTACAAACTGGATGATCAAAAGTCCCAATGGTCCGTCCGTCCGTACGTACGCACTCCTTCAGGCTGCATTCTTATTCTGAAACCACTCTCGATCAAATCCACCCGCCATGAAACGTAGCACTCGCCAAGAACGTGAACTCGCACTCAAGAACGTGAACTGTCGGACCAATTTACAGACTGAAAAACACTTCACAGCATAAAAATCTCACTCGTTCCGCAACGCTTACAAATCGGACCGAACTGATTTCGAACGTTCGGCTCTCACTGATCACCGTCAACTTTATAACGCTTGCAGTCCCTGTCATCCGCTTGCAAGAGCAGAGACGCGGTGTCCGCCGGACGCTTCTCGGCCTTCAGGTGGTCAGCGTACTGACCAACGACGACAACAGAGTCCTTAGCTGCGGAGGAGGAGGATGAGGAACCGACGAGAGGATGCTGGTCAGTAGAAGAAGGGTGACTGATGCTACCGTCCGAGTTGACGGACAGCAGAGCAGGTGTTGAGCAGCTTAGACCCGTTGCCATGGTGATGGCTGCCTTCTTGTTCTCTTCAGCGTCCTCTACCTGTGAGCAGACAGAAACACTTTAGCGTAACCGTCTGTCAGTTACAAAAACTCATTAATAATAATAATAATAGAAACGATAATAAGACAATTTATATAGCGCCGTAGTTCAGCCGAGGTAGAAGGAAAGGACAATTACCCCAAACAATAACCCCCTTTGCCAATAACCCTGGACAATACCCCCCATGCTGAAAGGATGACCAAACATAACAACAACTAAGTGAGAGATATGAAACCCCTGTACCAATATATTAATCACATAATTATGATAATAATGCAATAATATTCATTCAATCTATATATTAATTTATTAGATATACGATAACCATTATTATTGTTATTAGAGAACACAAGAGCTTAAATTTATTTAAGGTTTTTAAAACTAAATTTAAACTTTAATGTTTACTTCAGAATTGATAAAAAAGTACCCCAAAAGCAACAGAATTACTAATCTTAAAATTCATACAAAACTTCATAAACACAATATGTACACATGTAAGAGCACTTGTTATAGCGCCCCGTCAAGATTTCTACTCAGAGACGCTACTGACTGCAGCACGGACACTGAATCTATGGTGGGAGCGTGAAAAAAAATCAGCAGTCAACACCCATTTTTTACCTGTTGACCTCAAACCTTCTATCTAGACATAGGGCCACCAGAGGACTACCCTGCTCCACCCATGACCATAGGGAGGGTGGCAACAAAAAACCTGAAATTTCCCGAGCGACGCCAGGTACCCCAGCCAGTTATTCGATGGAAAAAGACGATGTTACCTTTTCCAACGACTTCATCTCCGAAAACTTAAGCTCAGACGAAGAAACCGATTCCTCCTTGAACTTCTGGTAGACTTCCGTCCACGGGTTCTGTCCCGTTTTCCTTCCGTCGCTTCCTGCCGCCGCCGCCACTGGTGGACTGTCCTCCGCTTTGACGCCACTTCCACCGAACGAGTTCATCAGACCCGGCTGCGTTCCGATATATGAACCGCCCACCGCTGCCTTCGACGGCGACAGCTTCTCGATCTTGATCCCCTGTCCGCCTGGAAGAACCACGATCTGCGGCTGGGCGGCGGCTGCCTTGCCCGCCTGGTCGGCAGCAGCGCCGCCACTGGGGTCCGGCTGTTTCATCAGCTGGGTGCCGAGAACCAGGTGGAATGGCTGCAGGCCGGACTGCATCATGCCGGAGGGTAGGGAGTAGACGGCAGCGGGCGATTGGCTGTCGTCCGGCATGCGCCCGACGACCATCGCACCCTGCTGAAGAAGCTTCTGAATGAGGTCGTTCGAGTGGGTGCTTGACCCTGGCTGGATGAAGGTTATCGGCAGCTGGCCAAACAAGGAGGATGATGAGGAAGAGGATGAGGCGGGTGCCGATGTGACAGCGCCATCCTGTCTTTGAGGCTGCTGCTGCTGCTGTTGTGTGACCATCTCCGTTGGTAACATGTTTCCGTTTCCAATGGATTTCAACAGCATCACCGACGACTTATCTGGAAAAGAAAAAATACAATCTTTAATCGATTGTTCACGTAAAGAAATTAGACAAAAGTAAGATCACTACTCAACTATAATCACTTTTTAACCACCAAATAACTAAGTAATAGGGCAAAATGGAATCTATGGTTCCGTTTGGGGGGCAGCAATGTTTACATCAAGCAGTAATCAGTATATCTTTCTTGGTCACCATATAACATAAACCAGTTATTGAAGAACTCTTCCTATAGACACACATCTACCGCTTTCCATTACATAATAACAAGCATAAGAGAAATGATGGCATAATCTTGCCTGCATCCTTGGTGGCATTCATAACGCTAGTGGCATTGGCCAAGGTCATCGGCGTCGGTACAGTGGCGCCACCAAGTGTCGTCTGAAGCAAATAGACGCCTTGCTTCGCGGTCAACGTCGACAGCGGATGAAAAGCGACGCCAGCCGACGACGTCCGAGAGACGGCGATCGACGTAGGAACCGGTACGGAGTTTGGCATCGTCATCAACTGAACTGGACCGCCTGCAGCAGCAGCAGCAACAGATGAGTAACACAATAGATGGGTAACACAACAGATGGGTAACACAATAGATGGGTAACACAATAACCATTAATCCCACTCACTCTCCGTCACTCACAAAACACAGAGACATAAATGCAATTAGACTTCACGTGCATGTCAACAGTTGACTCAATATCAAACTTACACAATTTATCAAAATGTAAAGATTCGCCAACTGGTTGCCTTTCATTACAGGTTGTAACAAAATTTCATTTTTTAAAATTTATCTCTCATTTCTAGACTGCACCTTCAAGCGCACTGCTCAGGGCGCTCCTGACTACAGCATGGACACCGCATCGGAGTTTCTTGCCGAAGCGCCCGAGCAATTGCAAGTGAAGGACTTGCTCAGGGTCTCTATGCGTCAGCTTGAGGTGGATTCGAACCTGAAACATTCCGGCTCCAAGGCACCGACGCCACCACTACACCACCGCGCCCCAAGTTGTTCTATAATTGGCTCTCTTTCCCTCAGCGGATATTATTCCAGATCTCTGCATTGGTGCGGCGCTGCATTGATGGTTCCACTGCCCCATACCTGCAGGAACTTTGCTGTTTTACTTTGAATGTCCAATATTTCCTCATCTGCTCGGGCTGAGCTTCTTGTCCCTCGCTCTCTGACCTCCACAAAGCAACTCCACGCTTTCTTGGTCGCTGACCCTGCCATCTGGATTGGGCTTCGTGTGGCCCTTCACCTAGCACCCAGGGATCACTCTACCATGTTCTTATCTAGCCTTATCTAAGACTGCTCTATTTAACTGAGGTTGGGTCGAGAGCACCTCTGAGTAGAAGTCTTGAAGGGACACTATATATAAGTGCTCCTAATAAATCAGTAATGATGATGCAAAGAACACGCAACAGACGATCGGTTAGAGCCAAGCTTCATTAGCAATTACGACTTACGAAACAGGATTTAAAGCACAAGCTACAAGTTCAAAAGTGAAAAGTCTGTTCGATATTAGTCAAAAATTAGACTGGATGCGACCAGTAGAAAACCATGTTGAGCAAAGTAGGCCTATAACTATGAGTCCAACACAGTCTCAGAAAAGATTCAATCCCAGGGTAGTATCATCACACCTCACTCGTTTAACACTTTAATGCCGAGATGGTAGAAAATGGTATGGGAAATCCTATATATACCTTCCGGCATTAAAAGGTTAAATTGGCCAAACTGTTCTGTTACAAAACTTGCACAAAAATTCCAATTCTCATTCGTATTAATTGCAAGGAAATGATAATTTATCATCAGCAAGAAATTCCGCCCAACCCCAGCTACACTACAAAAAATGGGGCACAGTGGTGTAGTGGTGGGTTCATCGCCTTGGAACCGGAGGGTTCCAGGTTCAAATCCACCTCAAGGGACCTTGAGCAAGTCCTTCACTCACAATTGCTTGTGTGCTTCGGCATGAAACTCCACAGTAGTGTCCACGATATAGCCGGGAGTGCCTTTGAGTAGAGAGCTTGAAGGGACGTGTAGCAAATGTGAGAAACAATTATAAATAAATAAATAAAAAGAATACCACTGGTCTTGAACACAAATTGCTCAGTGTTCATGTAAAAAACGAGTTCAGCAGTGCCCCGCTCACCCTGTGGTGAAACTGGTGCTGATTGGATGAATCTGAGGTCATTCGTCAGTTGGAGAAGTCGCTGAGACGCTGATGGAGTCGCAAGTGACTGCGACTTCGACTCCTGCTTGATGTCACTGTTTGCCTCAGTGACACTGTGTACGTCGGGGACAAGGCCTGCGCTGTGCGGATTGCCTTCTGGAGTGAAGCTGCCGTCGTAGTGACTGGGAGACACTGGAGCCGACCTACCATTCACAGCAAGAAGAAAGCGTTCAAAGACAGTGTTCAAAGACAATGTTCAAAGACAATGCTCAAAGACAACGCCACAGCAATCGCATTCGTGTTTACAACTGACATCATCAGTTGCAACCTGTCCTTAATTAAATCATCTTGAAGAACAGACAAAACAGGACCTCAATTCTTCGTTAGAGTCTGAAGTTTACTTCCCTGGGACTATCGTGAAACTTACTTTACTATAACTATTAAGAAACTTACTACTCTATAACTACCAAGATCACTTACTTCTCTAAACTAACTAGACTATAACTACGAAGAATACTTACTTTTCTACAGCTACCAAAAAACTTACTTCAAATGCTAGAATTATCAAGAAACTTACTTCTCTAAACTTACTGGTCCATAACTACCAAGAATGCTTACTTCTATAGAACTACCAAGAACTACTGTTCTCTTTAGCCATGGTTGGGTCGGGAGCGTTTCTGAGTAGATATTCTTGAAGAGGCGCTATATAAATGTCTGAAATGAATGAATGAATGAAAGAAACTGACTTCTGTATAACTACCAAGAAGGCTTACTCCTCTAGAACTACTCAGCATTTACTCACTTCATTAGAACCAAAGAACTTACTTGTAAATGCTAGAACTACGAAGACCAATTCAATAACATGAACAGAACACAGATCATAATATGTAGAGATCTTTGATTAAAGCACAAAAATGACCAAGCAAAAATAAATGCCAATTTCATTCACCTGGAAGAGAGATCTCCTCCAGCGGGTGACCGGAAACACGAGACGCGTTGTCTCCGTCGTCGGAATGCCTGCTCCATGAGTTTCCCTTCAGAACCGGAGTCAATTCTCCAGAACGAACCTTTTCCCGGTTCTTCCTGTGACCGAGGAACTTTCACGAAGAAACGGTTCAGGGAAAGGTTGTGCCGGATGGAATTCTACAAAGAAACTCGTCCGGTTATTACATGTATACGTATGTGCACTTGTTATAGCACCCCTAAAAAGGTTTCTACTCAGAAGCGCTCCCGACTACAGAGCGAACACTGTATTGGAGTTTCACCCTGAAGCGCTGAGCAATTGCGAGTGAAGGACTTGCCAAAGGTCCTTACGAGGCGGATGCAGGTGGATTTGAATCTGCAACCTGCAAAGCAACGAGCATACATGCTACACCACCACGCCCCACGTATGACAAAATAGAACAGATTCCAAGCAGGCTCTGATCCGTAATTGTAGTAGTAATAATAATATTAATATTATTATTATTATATTATTTTTTATGGCTGCCTGCTTCGTACGTCTTTCAGCCATAGAGACATTGGGTCTGCTTAATCTTTCAGCCTCAGAATTCAGCAATGAAATTGGCAGCCGCATCTCTTCTCAAAGTGGCGACCGACGTGAAACAATTTTTCTTTTTCAACATCTGTCCCGATTTGCATTAGCCTGAAGTCCCTCTGCCAAGAAGCCCTTCTGGCTAGATCTTCTTCTGCCAAGAAGTCCTTCTGGCTAGATGTCCTTAAGAGAAGTTTTACATTCATGAAATGTAACCTGAACCTTTTAATTCCAACTACCACTTTTCACCTGGCCATTATAAATCTGTAATAACACATGAAGTGCAGCGTTTGTACATTATATATCAGCATAGTTAATAGCCATAACCTATTGCATTCGTGACCTCACAACTAATAACATACTCTTCGTGACCTCACATCTAACATACTCTAAGTTTGCATGTACAACACCTGTATTCACAAAACTAACCTGAAAACGGAATGCACTAAAAGTAAGATCTCACGAAGAATGGTCACAAAACGCTAAGGCTACAGCTACAACCAGCCAAAACCTCACAAGGAACTGACAAAGCCATCCCAATACCTGCCACCCTTTGTCTGACGCCCTGTAGTAGGGATAATTCTTGCTGATGTAGGCGTAGATTCCGCTGAGGGTCAGCTGCCGGTCCGGATGCGACGTAATCGCCTGAACGATGAGCTGAGCGTACGAATAAGGAGGTTTCGACTTCTCGTTGCCACCGCTACCGGCTACCTCTTCCTCAGCACCTGTGATGATGCCGCACGGCAACGGCTCCTTCATCTCGTCGGATGCCGACTGCTTGCGCGCAAATGCCGCTGCGGCAGCTGATGGTAGATCAAGCGCCAGCATCGAACGCACGCTGCTGCTGCTGCTGCGCGGACTTGTGGGACACGAGTTGGCAGCGCTGGAATACGATGCACATCAAAGCACGTTACATGATATGCAGTCGTGGAATCTCTAGTAATTCATTCATTAAATACATCTGTATAGTTCCTCTTCAAAGGCTCTACTCATAGGAAACCTCAGCATGCTCAAATAAAACTGTCTTAAGATGAGAGAGGAAAGCATGAGGGGGACTTTTAGAAAATGGGGGAGAGCGTAAGAGTAGGGCCATTCCACGTCGAGTGTCATACCACTGAAAAGGCATGGTTCTGCCTAGTGGAGGTACGAGCAAAATGAACTGAGAGCAGACTCTGTTTGGTCGAATGAGGGGAGCGGAAATGGCGACCACTTAAGAGTAGGGCTACAGAGCTCACAAAGGTAGGCAACAATGACTCTTTGTATTCATGTCTGCATAAAAATCTTATTTTCTCTCCTCTACCATTCTTTTAATATCATTTGCTTTTCACGTTTATCCTTTTATTCTTTGGAATGTGCTTTCTCCTCACTCTACAATTTTGTCTGGCAATCTCTCTTTTCTTCTTTCTTTCTTCTCAAAACATGCCTCTTCTCATGGCACCTTGCGCACTGGGAGTGCTTCTGAACGGTTCACCCTACTAGAGGTGCTTTATAAATGCCTAAATGCTATACAATATGTGTGACATAGGGGTCAAACCCTTTTACTAGTGGGTCAGTGGGGGTGATATTTTACAGCAAACGGCTGTGCAAAATGGGGTAAAGATCTACGCTTTGAGTGGGATAGACGAGCCTGTCACCCAGATTTTTTTGCTAAATTATATCTTTAACATTTGGTGATTTTTCTGTAAGCAAACAGTCAGATATTAGGTTTCAAAATTTCTAATTTCCTTATCTTCACGATCAGTCACAACGAACACGACATGAAACTCATAAAGTCTTTAAAACACCTCAAAGTCTGCCTCTCGAGTCAATGGGGCTAACAGTTGAAAAACGATAGCAGTCAAACTGCCGCACTCAATGAGAATTGATGTTCGCAAATGATGAAAATATATAAGCAAGATTTTTTCTATTGTTTCTCACAGCTCTAGGCCGATTTGATAACACTGGCAGCCGAGAAATTACAAATCAGAACAATCTGAACTTCCTAATCTATCTGAAAGTCATTCACTAATCACTGACAGACTACAGCATGTGTGAGTGCACGCGCAATATCTTAGTCTTTTTCCACTTAGCATGGATTCATCATTCTGACTGTGTACCAGTATCATCATCAGTACCAGTACCATCATCAGCCCATTGTTGGTCTCGGCCGCGTTCGATAAAGAAAGTTCTGCGACTCGGTGCAGTCATACAGTTCATTGTGATGCGTTGGAAGAACATTTGGTGTTCTGGCCCAATTGTCTGGAATGCATTAGCCAACAAGCTACATCGCCTTCCAGACGTTTACATCAAAGGCTTCGTGAAGAAAATAATGACAAATCTGTTCAGGTCATTTGACTAAGAAGCCTTGACAACACATGACATGTATTTAGCTATTTTGCACTCATTAACATTCATATAATATATTTGTGACCCGTCTGCACAAAACCAGTCTTAAGTTGGATTTTTCACTTTTTGATCATAATCCACCATGTTAAAGAGAAGCACGTCCTCTTTACAAGAACAACAAACTTATCATTCTATCCCAATCCCAATTGAATCTATTGATGAAAAGCTACTTGCACTTATGGACACTATTTATTGACAAAAATGCATCTAAGTTGGTCCAATAACATAAATTTTTGCAAATCATACTTGCATGAAATCATTCAAATAATATCCAAAGTTCAATGTTACTTTGGTTATTTGCATAAAATATATATTTCAAAATTATCATCTGTGACAATCTAACAACTGCAAAACATTGACTTTGCTCCAGTTTTTTGTTTGTTTCTTGAAACGGAAATTTCCGACTTATGCAGATGGGTCACATCTAGCAGCAATAAAAATAAGTCAAGTGAACATTTCCAAAATGACATTTTACAGAAGATAAACACAGTTAGGTCAATGCTTCATCATATTTTCCACATAGGTCCACATTCAAGGACACCATCTCCCAATCTGTCTCTCTCTCCATCTCACCTTATTGTCCCTGTCGGAGAAGGACAAGGACTGAGGAGGCTGGGTGCGTCGGGTCTTGGCGCTGGAGGTATGTTGATGTGCAGAGGTTGCATCGGTTTGGCATACTTCGGAGGCAGGGCAACCGGCGGAGGAGGAGGCGGAGGGATCTCGCTGTCAATCAACGCTTGAAAGGAAATCTTCAGGGTCGTACTCGGAAATCTCAGTGTACATCTGACCAACAGAAGAAAACACACACACACACATTGATAGGCACCGGTTAGTTAGCAGACGTGATCTGTAAGCGACTCAAGTTAGAGTTGATAAACAGATGATTCACTGCAAGGTATTTGCGTTTATTAGGTAGACTAATAGCATTCACCTATATATGCTCCATACAAGCATGAAAAGAACTAACTGGAAATTTAATGCCATGCTAAACAAAGGAATTTTTACAAAGTCTGTGAAGTCCATTCTTTCCCTTCCTACCCTCCCTCTTCCTCA
This sequence comes from Lumbricus terrestris, assembly GCA_949752735.1. NCBI lineage: Eukaryota > Metazoa > Annelida > Clitellata > Crassiclitellata > Lumbricidae > Lumbricus > Lumbricus terrestris. Next base: position 4,905,876 of record OX457052.1, read on the forward strand.
AATTACTATAGGATGATAACAATTACTATTTTTAACTGAATGGAAGTGCTTCTACAACTGAACAAATACATTTAGAACTGCATATTTTGTGCAGAACTGCACGCAAAAAATCCTGATGTCAACTTCTCAACAGACTTTTAGAAACATTGGAAAAACACAACAACTTGAATAGGATGAGCACACGGCTGTTGAATATTACTTCCACACCATCAGCAAAGTAGAAATCGCTAGACTTTCCACAATTAACCGAAAAACCAGATTTCGAAATTCGCCACCAAGCCACGAGAACAAGTTCTACTTTACTGATGTGTGGAAGTAATATTCACGATACAATTTTCCCTGACTCAAGGATTTTTGGAGCGTAAAAATAAGTAGAGAACTCTTTCACTTTTGATTGGTCATTCTGTTAATTCAGAATGTTTGCAGACAATTAACTGCTATTACTTCCCTGTCAAAGCCACCCATGATGTCGCCACGACAAATAACCGGATCTCTCTTAATCGAACAGCGGTCAAAAAGTACAAAAATTTCCCATGACAAGTAAATACACACTGCCATGTGTATACAAATACACAAGTACCACAACCAATCAAAACAGCCACAAAGTCCAGGATACTCCTTATGGCAATGCTTTACAGGTCTCACATATACGGGCAGTAAAGGCAATATTTAATATCAGTCTGCAAAGAACAATTACAGCTCCTTCAGTTTACCTTCCAGCCAAGTCTGGCACATAATTACTCTATTCAGTCATGTAACGTGAAGATAACACTACTGCTATCGTCGAATCATATGTTTGTACCTTGTGGAAACCATAAATGGATATGACTGCCTCCCCCACTGCTGGGGCATGGAAGACCAATAAAGCGCAGTAACAAATGATGATGGGACACGGCATATATACAGAAGGGTCTGCCCTAGTAACCAGCCTGCAGTAACAGTGCAACCTGCGAAGTTGTAAAATTCAAGCCTGCTAGCAGGACTTTCGCGTAGTGACCTCGGGCAAACATTTAGCAACCTGTTTCAGTAACAACCTGAGGCAGAAAATGCAAATTTGCCGTTATAGTGATTCACGCAATAAATCTTTCCAACTGCTGCAGATTATTTGGACTATTACCTCAAAATGTGTTTTTAGATGTGTTTCCTGTTGCATCAAGTTAAACTAATTGCATTTTAGATCAAGTTCTCTACTTTTAGATCAAGTTCTCTACTTAGGGCTGTTTAGTAGTCTACAAGGTGTCCAAAAACAAGGAGCTCACCACAAATTAAAATTATGATACTTATCAATATATACGGTATGCATCCCCTATAGTAGACCAATCAAAAGCAACTTAATAGCATACAATGCCATGCGTAATAATTCATTCAACATCTGCTGCCAATAACTACATCATAATATAGGATATCATGGATATCACAGAAAAGATACTACTGCAACATCTTAAAAATAACAAGGAAAAACATAAATTTGTTAGTTAAATTAAAATTTAGCGGTTTTTTTTCAATTTCAACCAGCTTCCCCAATTCTTCCTTTTCCTGGACACAAGCCAAAGCTACAAAGAGGTCACTTACACTTCACAATCATGGAACTATCTGCTGTGTGTCTTACCATTCTAGGCTCAAATTTTCATACGGAAAAATTAATTTTTAATGTAATTTCAATTTCATAGTTTCATTTTAATACTTTTAATAATTCCTTTGTAGATATTCTTATAAATTTCTATGTCATTCAATATTAGTTAATTCAGAGTTAAAGGCTGTCACAGACACAATTTTGTAATCACTGGCAGACAATTTCTTGAATAACCCTCATATTCATCCACCAAATGTTTTCAGTTTAGGGTCAAACTTGGATACTTTGACTGGTGTTTGCTATAAAATGTAAACATTTATAAACTTTCCCCTCACACAAGTGGAAAATTTAGGGCAATCAACCAATGGCCTGCTTCATACACAGCACACTCTCTCTGCCACCGCTTCATACTGTAGCTTATCATGACCTGGTTTCTCTGACCAATTGGATTTCACCCTTAACAAAATGAGACCTGGTTTACTCTGACCTACTAGAGTAGATCAATCTTCTGGAATGGATTGTGATGTTTCTTTGGTTTTTCTCTTGAAACAACCACCGACTGAAGTCTTGTGCATTATGGCAACAGTAATTCACAGTTCACTAGAGTAGGGGACTGCTAAAAAAACTTGTAACTTGTTCCTAAACTTGCTACATAGAGCATCTTCTAAACCACAATAACTTGTCAAACAGGTGAAGAATAATATAATTCCCTGCTTGACGACATAGCCTGCAGGCTACAAATACCCCTCTAGGCCAGTGCAAGGACACCTGGAAGCCTGGATGCCCCCATTCCAGTGGATGAATGCAATTCCTTATATCCAATCAAAACAAACATCCTGATTTACGCAGATTGCTATAATAGTCATGGCCTCAAAATCTTGTAGCCTAATAATGCTCCTCAGCCTGCTAAAAGCACTATATACCGACACAATAGCAGTACCTTTCACTTGCATTATAAACTGCTCTACTATCACTGTGAGATATCAACTAATTTTGTTTAGTTAAACTATATATAACTATTTTCGACTAAAAATAAAACAGTTTAACTAAAAGTTGGCAACTGATTTTGTAAATTTAAGTAACCTAGATAAAAAATATTTATCTAAACTTTTCCAAGTTAAAAAAACTTTTGATAAACATGAAACACATTCACAACAACAGGGGTCAAGTGTCCTGTTATGATGCAGAGGGTCAATACCAGTTTCACTTTCAAGCCATGTAATGCGTACTAGAGTGATAACAGTACTACCAGAAAATAACAAAGACATTGTTTAATGCAAACAATGACTCATCATGCAATGCATTGCAGTTTACTTGGTAATAAAACCAATTACTCTGATTATTACTCAAAAGTCGTGACAATAATGATCGGCATCAGCAAGACCACTGATGTCAAATTTGTTCCTGGATCGTAACTAAACAAGTGATGAAACACTTTGTCAGACATTCAGCATTGGTAGCTTGTCAATAACTGAGAAGCAGCACTAAACAACCTTTCAACAGCTGCTCAACTTGGAAGAGTGGAATAGCTTTTCGTAATTTAGCTTCACACAAAAGTGACATTCAACACTACACTTCTTACAATTGCTTAAATTGTCTTGTTTCAGTTTCACATAATGAAGCAAATAGTAAATTCTTTAAAAAAACTATTCATTTTTAGAGTCTACCATTCTCCTCAACTCATTAAGAACAGTAAAAAGAAATGTTCTTATCTATAGCCACTGTGTTTAACATATATTCTGTGCAGAGGTAAAACTAGAGTTGATAAACAAGTAAACATTGCATTGAGTAATAATAATGAGTTTGCCGAAAGTGTTCACAGTTCATTGCGGAAGATGGTTGAATAGACTCCGCTAATTCTGTTACTGTCACTTACTTTGCTAAAATAACTAAAATAAAAAAATTAAACTTTCGTTTCAACTACACAATTTTTCCTTAATAATAGCAATGACGATTTCTATGGCGCCGTAACACAGCCATGCCGTTACAAGGGCACCTCTCCTTAGAGAAGAAGCAAGCATAGAGAACAATCCAGTAGCATTAATGAGCCAATAAATTTTTTAAAATAGGTTTGATATGCATTGCTTGTCTGAAAGGCATGGTCTCATTTGTAGGGTTACTCTGCATGTAAATTTGAAATCTATATGCATAACTGCATAAAATGACACGAGGCCTAGATTCAATGTATTCAATGACATTTTCTAGACCCGCTGTTGCCATGTCTCAGCCGGATCGCTTGTTTACTAAAAATCAGACTAAAAAAAGGTCCTCAACTTTTTTGGCAGGGAAAAAAGTACTTTTTCATTGACATTTCGGGCGGATGACTAAAAAAAGGTCCTCAACTTTTTTGGCAGAGGAAAAAGGACTTTTTCATCTACATTTCGGGCGGATGACTAAACAAAAAAAGGTCGTCAGAATTTTTGGCACTGGCAAAAGATGGAAAAAAAATTCGGCGACACTCAGCCAAAAATCTCGCAAAAGTTCCAGACCTGGCAACTTTTCCAAACCACTTTCAGCCCTGATTGTACTATGCAGAATTATAGAGCAACTGAGAATGGGTAACTTGTGGTTGGCTAGAGCGGTCAGACTGTAGCATGCAGAGCATGGGTTTTATCCTCATCCAAGTGTGTAGGGACCTTGAGCAAGTCCTTCACGACCTTCACTCACAACTGCTCGGCAATATAAATGCAGTTGTGTCATCAAGTCGTGGGCACTTCTACGACATCAAATCGCAGTTGTATTGTATTGCATTTTTATTCAAGAGTACCCACTTGAATGAACGTGAGCAGATTGAGTTTACCTAAACTTTTACAGTCTCTAGTCACACAGAGATCATATGTTGATCTCTAAAAAATATGCATAACATTAGGAGATTCAAATAAAGATTTTATATATTTTGACAAGATGTGCATTAAGTGTGTGGGGTCACAATGGTGGTTATTGGGAAAGCCTGACAACTGTGAGGAACAGAAGCAGCTGACTGTCATGCAGGGACACATTAAGTGGCGCAAAGGGTGCTACAGCACGCACGCTCACAGTTAAGTAGGCCTTTTGTAGGGGACTGCTATTTTGAAGGGTCTGCATTTTCGGAAGTAAAGAAATTTTTTTGAGAATGATGCAGTATAAAAAAAATCGGACATGATATTACTTATGGTCAATTTCCCATAAATTTTAATATGAAGACATATAATCAATTTAATTTATTATTATTTATTGCCAAAGAAACAAAAAGAACATGTATACAAGTAGTAGATACAGAAACGGTCTCTGAGCAACAGGAAGCCCGGAAAAAGCTAAAAGCTTATATCAACCTGGCCCCTAAATTACATTTACATTTCAGTCAACGATACATGTCACACAGTTGTAAACAAAAAAGTTCTGTTGAGACCATATGAATGTTAGCACTGACCAATATTATACAACAAAGTAGCAACACAATCAGTACAAAATTATAAAACAAAATTAAATTGAAACACAGGTGCAGTACCTAGCCTAGTAAAAAAAGGATATATGAAAACAAAATTAAGAAAACAAGAACCGAAACTAAAAAGAAAAGGTGCTGAGGTATGCATAACAGCAAGATAATCGGTACAAAGTTAAGCGATGAATTGTTTAGAAAGACCTGTTTAGCATTCAGTATATTTCAGTAAAAAGTCTGATTTCACTCCCCTTTTAAATGCAGGTAAAAAAAATTCTCGTTTAAGGTCATCAGGTAGGGAATTCCATAAACGAGGACCCAGAACCTGGAGGTTATGTGCTCTGGAGGCAGTTCGTGCATAAGGGACAACATAGTTGGACGCGGTCCTGGTATTGTAAGAATGGGTTTGATCAACTGTCATAAAATAATTACAAAATTGATTAGGTAACAAGTTGTGTACAGACTTGAACATGAACACAAGTTTCGATAAATGGGATAATTCATAAATTTTTAATATTTTCAGCTTATAAAACAAGGGATTTGAATGAGAAAGGTAACTGGAACAGGTAATAATTCTTACGGCAGCTTTCTGGAGCCTTAGGATACGGTCTAAATTCCCAGTTTTATATCACTTGTGGACTATGTTATTTACGGTGCCTGACACTAATCATTGAATATACTGATGAGTCATTTTTTTAAAATTGCATTGTGTGCGATTTTAGCTTTAACCAAAATAAAACAGGTCACTATAAACTGGCTGCTTAGTTTCCTTTTTGCACTTCCATGGTTTTGGTCAGGAACATCCAATCCAGATCCATATTCCACAACACGTTTTACAACAGCATCCGTAACCCCGTTACAAAAACTATCGGAAAACCAGCATGATGACCGAGCAAACAAACCTAACGTAGCACAATTAACAAAGACAATCCTTAATTCATTCTGTCTCTAGATAGCAATCATCACTAATTAACGCAATACAATTAATTAATTAACTGTGCATATATGATCGTGCCATTACTTCTGACAACGCAAACAAAACCGCAAATTATACTGCTATCAGGATAACAATATTATTATACGCAAAATGACAATCCGCCTCAACGCCCAAAAAACCCAATTCATTTGGTTGGACACAAGGCAACAGCTGGCTAAGCTCGACCTGAGCGTTCTCTCTTCTCAATTCCCATCTATGACATTTTCTTCGGTGATGCGTGACCTTGGAGTGCTCCTGGACTCTACATTCACCCTTGCATCTCATACAGATCAGGTGTGCCGCAGCTGCTACTACCAACTGCGGCAGTTCAGGATCATTGCTCGCTCTCCGACTTCTAAAGCTGCAGCTTCTCTTGTCTATGCGTTTGTGCTGAGCCACCTCGACTACTGCGCCTCCATCTTTGCTGGTCTCCAGCAGGTTCCGGTTGAGAGGTTGGGGAGGGTCCACCGGCTGCCATGCGACTTATTGGGGGTTCAACAAGTCCGACCATGTATCCCAATATATGCGCTATGTCTTGCACTGGCTTACTTTCCCACAGCGCATTTCATTTAGGATTGCATCTTTGGTGCGGCAATGCTTATCAGGCTGCATGGAACCCTCCTATCTGTGTGAGCTTAGCCTCCCTCTTCCACTTGCATAGGCCGCTGCGCACTGCGCTCTGCTGTCCATGGTGACTTAATGGTTCCTTTCGCTCGCTCTGCAACAATGCAGAGGCGCTCCTTTTCTGTGGTTGGTCCAAAAAGCTGGAAAGAACTTCCCTTGACTATGTGACACCTCCCAAGCTGTTCTCAATTTCACAAACTGTTGAAGACTTTTTTCGCTTGACCTCGGTCGGGAACGCCTCTGAGTAGGTACCTTGAAAGGGCGCTATATAAATTATGATTGATTGATTGATTGTAACATATGTAATTATGTATACTGTAAAATTTGGCATTTTTCATTCTCTATTATCACAAATTAAAAAAATAGCTTATGTGCAAGCACAAAAAAGCAAATTCTATTAAACTCGTTGTAAAACTAGAATCAGTTCATTGCTTGAGCTTTACGGGGAAATTTACCCCGTGGCATTAAAGAAACTACAATATTGCAACACAAAAACCTATATCTTAGCCTGACCTATTTATCAGATTTTGTGATATTTAAGTAGCGCCGTACGTAATATACAAGTCAAAGCAATGCACAGTGTGTTATTATGATAACGACGGCAGCTTGTACACAATCCGGGCAGGTTGTACAACTACTTACGATCTTGGCAGCTCCAAAGCTTCCGCTCCCTTGCGCTGGAAAATGCCGTCGACGAAGATTCCGTTCTTTCCGGAGCAGGTCAGGAAGAATCGACTGGCACCGTTGTTGTCCGTCGAGTAGTGGATCTGGAGATGGTTGCGAGAGACGAAGCTCGAATGTTCCATGTTGATGTCGACCTCTCCCTTGCTGCTGCTCCTGCCGACGGTCAGACGACGCTGAGGCAGCCGCATCGTGTACTCGAAGTCGCGACCCTCGAGGCGAGCGAGGGCCACTCCCTTCGGCTCGTCGGGGCTCCAGCACGACGATAGCCGCGTCGGACTCGCCGGGGCCGATCGCAGGGACAGCAACGCCCAGGCGTCGTTGTCGCTGGCTTTCGGAGAGGCGGAACACATTTTGCAAACAACGAACGAGATGATGTTCAATGGAACGAACCACGATGGCTTACAAAAACACAAGATGGCCGCCGCTGTTTACAATCCCACCATGCACCGCGACGCTCTTCCGAACGCGTCGTCGCGCCCTCCGCCGCACCGCCTGTAAACACGGCGCACTCCCTCTGCCAACGCTCATTACCATATCGACCCAGAATCAGCGTTCGTCGACCTTGTTTCGTCTGGAAACATCTCAGTCCTACATTTTCCAAAACAATGAAAATCTAGATTTACAATTAAAAACTGAGTTTACCAAACAATTGCGATTGTTAAATCGAAACGATAGAATAGATATAAAATGCAGAATTTGTTGGGATTATGTTATTGGAAGGCGCAAGGTAAAGTGGCTGCCGCACAGGCAAAGGTCTGTTTGTCTGGAGCCATTCTGGCTATGGACTGGCTGTTGGCCAGCGCAACACGCAGCCAGATTAATAATATTTACATCCTCGCCGTACAAGGTAGACGCCAATCTGCATCTATAGTAGCGCGCCAAGCAAAACAAACGGGCGCTATGAATCATGGTCCGTTCGGCGAAGGAATGAATGAACGAACGAAGAAGTGAATAAGATGCCAGGTGCGCACTTTGTATAGCTTACATTCAACGATCTAAATATGCTATCAGAATTATTCTTAAGACAAGGTAGGCCTAGAGTTGGATACTGTATTAAAACAAATTAGTGTTTTCTGTATAAATAGGCTATATAAATTGAGGTTTCTATGTAAGCAAGACCTACTGAGGCCGTTGGCCGAAACAAACTTGTGCTGCGTAGCTCAATAGAATTCAATTTTGCCTTTGACCTGCTCGTTCAAATCAAGTTAACAAAAGTCCGTGACCCATGATATGTGAAGGTTTTCAGGTGTACGTAGCAGTGGAGAGCGCTGCTAAAAACGGCAGGTATAGACCGTCAACAGTCTTCCAGTTGCTGGTTCTGAATATAGGCCCTCGATCTATAGCTGCTGGCCGAAAACAGGAACAGCACAGTTTCCAAGCGATGCTGATCGAGTTGCTGGCCTAATTAAAGGAACAATTCTTCATACATAGGCCTAGGCCTACGTACGTCTATGTAGTTTTACATATATCGGGTAGGTATACGTACGTTACGTGATTCCGTAGTCTGCCCCTCTTTCTCTGTAGGCATAATTATAATATATAGGCCTACACATAAACTATGCAATACATATGCATGCATGCATAATTGCATTGCATTATAGGCCTATACGCGCCCGCCCGCTCGCATGCGCGATTTATGCATGAACTCAAAATTCTCGAAATTGCTTCTGGCCAAAAATAAAATTTTGGTCATTATAAGCCTGTGTGTTTATAGGCCTAGAAGTAGGCCTATGTATATAGCCTAGCTAGTTCTCTATGTGAAATATGAAATTGGATGACAAACCATCTTTTAATTGTTTAGAGCAGATTATAGTTTCATGACACTGCTGGCAATATAATTATAGCCTATGATTATAATTCGTATTGGTTAAGAGCATCGAAATAATTTTTATTTATATAGTTTCTCAAAATAGCTTCACATTTTGCTGATTGTAATCGAATGTCTGGAACAGGTCTGTTTTTAAGGAATTTTTAGAACTGCACAACCCCTTCTTTTCTTTCCCATCCTCCATGGCAAATTACCAATCGGAAAAAATAAAATATAAAATTATATTGGATTTGGACTTAGGATTTTATGGTAGGCCTATTCTAGAACATTTTGACATTGGCTGGATATAGAAATGATGTACGCTTGCTTGTTACAGCCTACCTTGTATGTATACCAAAATGCGGATAGCAATGGTATATTAAAGAATATTCTTATCTTATCTTAAGACAATGAGCTTTTTTGCTAATTTTAACTGTACAAAAGTACTTCTACAACTGCACAAATCCATTTAGAACTGCACGTTTTGTGTACAACTGCACGTTAAAAAAGCCCTGGTTTGGAATCAGTGGCGTAGCCAGGAATTTTTGATGCGGGGGGTGTTTATGGCCGAAACCCTGTTTTTTTGCTATTTTTCCTTACTTAAATGGAAAAATAACCTTTAAAAAACCTTTTCCCCGAGCCAATGGAGGGGTTTTAACCCCCGAAACTAGTGGCGCAGGCAAGGAGGGTTTCGGGGGTTAAAACCCCCTCCATTGGCTCCGGAAAAAGGTTTTTAAAGGTTATGTTTCCATTTAAGTAAGGATAAATAGCAAAAACAGGGTTTTCAGCCATAAAACCCCATCAAAAATTCCTGCATGGCTATACGCCACTGCCCGATACCCCTTGCCTACGCCACTGTTTGGAATGAAACCGGTTAACAAACGACAGGATCGACTAATATAGGCTATGATTAATATCCGTGTTTAATCTATATATCCCCTCTGCTTTGGGTGGATGGTAAATTTAGGTTTCTGAGGGGGAGGGCGAAAAATTGCCGTTTTAGGCGGGCAACACTCGATCGCTCAGTCAGACACTTTTGACCCCAAACTTTCTGACGACCTTTTTTAGTAGACCTACTTCAATGCTTCAATGCTTTGCAGTCGAATTCTTCTACTGGCGCGGGAAAACTTCACATGTACACAAACCTGTCGAATTTTTTTTTTTGGGGGGGGGGGGTGGCAGAGTGTTGCTTATACTTATCTATGGGGATGTTACGTAGGCCTACATACATGTGCACAACAGGGGCGAATACAGAAATTTTTGAAGGGGGGGGGGGGCAACATTTTCGGTCTTGGGACAGGGAAACAATTTCGATCGTCTTTGCTCACCGAAAATCTGATGACTTTTTTAGTCATTATTTTGTCGAATTCTCATGAAAAAGATACCATTTACCATGCATTTTATCCGCCAAAATAGTTTATGACCTTTTTTAGTCATTTATTAGTCGACATCTTGGGCAAAATGGTGTCGACTAACTGACTAAAAAGGTCATCAACTATTTTGGCGGAAAAATGGTCCCGGGGGGCCACGTCAACTTTCCGAGCCAGAATAGCTGGTAAAAATGGAAATTTCTAAATGGGGACCATGGCCGGATTTGCCCACCTGGATCGATCCGCCCCTGGTGCACAACCCCTCTCGATTTTTTCGGGGAATTCTCATTCTTAAGGGATCTTCCCCCCCCCCCGAGACGCTTAGTTTAAACACTGCCATGGCCTATAATTATTATAGACTATATAGGCCCTATAGATATTCGTTTAATTCGTGAAAAACGTCCAGGTTGACACACCGCAGCCTGGTTACATGGTGACATCAAGAGAGACAAACATCATAAAATGAAATTAAAACGTCTTACTAAAATGATCATTGTTAATGAGATTGAATGATTTAATGGTTGTAAGCGTTCTTGTACAGGACTCTGGAAATAAAGTTTATGTTATTATTTTAAAAGGATGCCTGCTATGTCGATCCGCTTGGACACTTAATAGGCAAAGCTACCTGTTACATTTTATAGACGGCTTTATTCTTTCATTCACACCACTGAGTGAAACCGTAAATATTTAACAACTGTGTGTAGACGGCTCTGCCACAGCTGTTCGAATGAGAATAAGTATAATTTATAGCGTATTTGTTACCACTCAAGACCTTTATAGTCTTGTATAGGTGAGAATACGTTTGGTCATTGATTGAATGTTGGGCGATTAATTGCCGGTGTGTTTTTCATCCATCATCTTTTTGAATGAGGTATCGAAGAAGAAAGACGGTTGGCAGACTGAGATGGGGGTCAGACTGAATTGGCTTTAATATTTGTTTATATCTTCCGTCAAAATAATGTCAGTCTCGCTTAACGACCTGCTATATATAGGCTTTGTATTTGGCCGAAAAGGCGAACATAATTATTATTAAAAGACTGGCAGGTGATGGTCATCATCATCATCAACAACCGTGGGCTCAACGCCCGTAGGTGTCCGATGCCTTCTTCACCAGGTCCTTCCATTTTCTCCTATCCAGCGCCGCTCTGCTCAGCTCCTGAAGCGAGGCTTTGCCCCAATCGGATATGTCGTCGAGCCACTCCCTATGCGGCCTTCCTCTCTTATTTGTCCCGTCCATTCGTCCGAACATCAGTGCTTTGATCTTCCTACTGTTATCCATTCTGCAGATGTGCCCGAACAATCCTAGTTTTCTTCTGATCAGCTTCTGCATGATGTTATCCTTTAGCTGCACTCGCTTGTATAGCTCTGTGTTGTTTACCTTTTGCATCCACCCTATTCTTAGTATTTTCCTGTAGCACTTTCTTTCGAATGCCATAAGTCTTTGTTCGATGTCAGGTGATGGTGCACGCACATAATAAGTTATTGCGTGGCATTCGCAAGAGGGCGTAAGATGTGCTCCGAGTTTTCTGCAAGAAGCTCTGAAATAATGCAGGTGTTAAATATTATTATTCTAATCGTAATCGTAAACTCGAAATTTCGAAAGCACCACTCGAAAGCCAAGCGCGGGGCACCAGCTTATTCACGAGCGCTGCGTTGAGTCAGCAGGGTTGTCCGTGAGAGTGGTCCGTGTCTGAATCTATAGAGATTATTAAGCCATCTTAATTAAGTAGCCTACTTGACTAGATTTTCTGAATCAGATCAAATATTTTATGCCAAATGGTGACATTTCTTTGTCTCTCTTGATATCACGTTTCAACACAAAGGCCTAGTGATTATGTTATCATCTCGATGGTCGTCTGACCATTGTCGATTAGGCTGATCACATGTTTTCTTCTTCATCTGTTATAATCTTTTGCTTCTACGTGCGATTCTTCTTCTTCGTCTTTGCATGATTCTTCTGCTACGCATGTTCTTCATCTTCTTTTTCTTTATCGTCATCATCATCATCATCATCATCATCATCATCATCATCATCATCATCATCATCATCATCATCATCATCATCATCATCATCATCATCATCATCATCGTCGTCATCGTCATCGTCGTCGTCGTCGTCGTCATCATCATCATCACCAACTTGGGGCTGAAAATGAAGAAAAGAAAGAGGAGGAGGAGGCGGAGGAAGGGGAAGAGAAGGAAGAAAAAGATGAAGACGAAGAAACAATGGTGATGATGACCACAATGACGATGACGATGACGATGACGATGACGATGATGATGATGATGATGATGATGATGACGACGACAATGACAATGACGATGACGATGATGATTTTATTTAATTCTTTGTGGCGCATCTAGACTTCGTCTGTTATAAGCTTAGTTTTTGTCCCAGATTCAGCAAATGTTGGTCCACTTCTCAAAACGAATCCATAAGTCTCTGCATATGGCAGAGTGAGTTGAACAAGTCCATGATACAGGCAATGTATGCTGTAGCTGCTCATCTACCCCTCTCTGTCTGTCTGTCTGTCTGTCTGTCTGTCTGTCTGTCTGTCTGTCTCTCTCTCTCTCTCTCTCTCTCTCTCTCTCTCTCTCTCTCTCTCTGTCTGTCTCTCTGTATGCAGAGCCTTCTATTACTGAATAGAAGGCTATGTGTGTATGTATTTGTTTGTCTGTCTGTCTGTTTCTCTCTCTCTGGTCCTCTATGCCTCTGTCTCTCTCTCTGTCTGTGTGTGTGTTTGCCTGGCTCCCTCTATGCCCCTCTGTCCCTGTGCCTCTGTCTCAGTCTGTCCGTCTCTCTTCGTCGCGCGCGCACAGACACACACACACACTCACACACACACAAACACACACTGACAAACACACACACACACATACAAATGCACACACACACACAGACAAATGCACGCGCTTCTCGACCATACCCGCTTCGTACAGTTCAACATGAACGCTAAAAACCGACTCTGCATGAAGTCAGCGAGACCGACTCGATCCAGATGTCCAACTAATTAAAACCTTTTGATGCGCATTTGTGCTAATAAGGTCCGGCGTACATGCAGCCAATGAATGCATGGCATTCAGTCACGTGCATGCATGATGAAGAAAGTGCACCAGACTAATCGTGGAATTTCCTGGCGTCTGGTGGAATGTTACGTTGGTGAAACTGGTTCTGTTCGTCATGAGGATGGGATGTGTATACTAAGGATGTGAGCTGACTTATTTTAATGCAGAGATTCATGTCCATCAAGTTAGCACTGCTCCTAAGCGTGGACCTTAAATGGCGCGATTCCTATAGTCATTCATTCGTACATTCATTTTAACAATTTATATAGGGCTCCTTAAGAAGTCCACTCAGAGGCGCTCACTGTCAAACCACGATGACAGAAAAGGTCTTAAGGAGACACTGCTGAGTCAACCCTAGACCTATAGGTAACAGCTAGCAATCTCCAACTATCCCAGAAGACTATCCCAGACAGATGAACCGACAACAACAGTCAATACAATACAATACAATACAATACAATACAATCAAACATAACTTTGATATAGCCTTTCTCATTAAGCTCAGAACTTCGAAGTGTACATGCACACACACACGCGCGCGCGCGCGCGCACGCACACACACACACACACACTTATATTGTAGAGATATTGTGCGTGAAGGACTCCCTTATAAAATTACAGTCGTCGCCTCGTCAAAGTAAAACCAGTCTAACCAAATGATGTCTATATACCCAGTCAAATGGGTAGCGGCGATGGTGAAGGTCTGAAGGATTTTTCCATATGAGAAGTTGATTAAAGAATAAATTATAGTTATAGCGGTGATCTAACATTTCTAAAGAACCACTTTAAGAAAAAAACTCGTCAGAGGTTCAAATACAGAAGACCATTGATTGCCTGTGCATTGACGAGTAGGGTGGTGGTATTTGCAGTTTAACGTCACTGTGTGGTAACAAAGACCATTAGCGACGCCCTCCTCCTTCATCCAGGCTTGGGACTGGCACTGGCAGAGTGCAACCAGTGGTGGAGTTTGACGAGTAGACCTACTCGTCTTCATAATACTCCATCACAACGTATACATGTAGGCCTACCTTGGAGTTGGTTGAGCATCTGTGACAGGTGGTCAGCATCTTTGAGACTTTGACGCCCGTCAAAAGTGACGTCGATAGATATTCTGACCAGAGTAGCATGTTCTCGAAACATTGTCTCGAGACAGTGTCACGAGATCTATAGGTTTTTTATTGTCTCGTTCTAGGTGCGCGGTCATTTCTTTACTTTTTGGAAACTGCGTTGAAACGAAAGCCTTGTTCTCTTGTTGACGCGGTCTCCATGGACTATAGTTTTCACGCAAGCTGACTTTTGTTCTGACTGTTCTGACATACTTGCGCTGTAGAATACCTGAATTGTAATTGTGCCAATGTGGTAAATGGTACCAGTACCTAGGCTAAGTGCGATCCGAAGTGGGAAGCCCACCTGAAGCTTAGGAATTCAAGAGCTGCAGTCTTACTGATTAACACATAGTTAAGAGAAACTGCAATTAGGAGCAATTTCTATTTTATTTAGATTTTCTATACGTGCAAACATCATTAAAAAGTTCCACAAAGAACATTCATTAGGCCTAGTCAAATTTGCATTGACGCAATTTGAGGGCATGGACAGGCAGGTTATTGTGTGTGTGTGTGGGGGGGGGGGGCGGGCGGGAGGGCATGGATGACACGTACGCACCCTCTCCTGTCAGCTCTATTCACGGATGTGTTGTTCGTGTCGTACACCTGTAAATTTGTAATTATTATAACACAAGTGACCACTGACCAACCTTACACGCCTGTCTTATTTTCACCCCCGTCGTCTCAAGGTCATTTAAGATCCGTCTCACTTTTTGCCATGACATCCATAGTCCACGCATTTGTCTTTTCCAGAATAATTAATTAGTACCGAACTGCTATCACAAGATGCGTCTACCCACTATTCAATATGTTTTTCGTTAATGCTGCTGCTCGATTGATTGCTCGCCTTCCTAACTCCCATCTTTTATGGTCATCTACTCAAACCTCCGTCACTGGTTGCATTCTGCCAGCGCCAGTACCAAGCCTGGATAAAGGAGGAGGGCGTCGCTAATGGTCCTTGTTATCACACAGAGACGTTAAACTGCAAATACCACCTACCACCATCTACTCAACCAACTGCACTGGCTTCCTCTCTCTGCACGCATCCAATACAAAATCCTTGCTGTGGTTCTCGAGTCCAAACTGGGTCTGGCGACTAAAATTCTCAGGGATCTCGTTCGTTCTCCTCTTCTGCATCTTCTCATCGACCAGTTCTTTGGATCGGTCGGACTTGTTTGCTCCTCGAGCAACGACCTCTATTACTCAAGCCGGTGACACGAAACGGAGTAGCCTAGCTATCACCCCTGAAAGCTATCCGGGGGGATGAATTAATCTATCCCCCGGATGGAATTAACCGGTCTATACTATCCGGGGGGATAAACCATTCTATCCCCTTTTTTGAAAAATGCGCATAATAAAAAAAGTTTATGCTGTAATCAAAATTTAAAGTGACTCTAATTGTTTTAAGTGTCCTAAGCAATGCTCAAATAAAGGCAGCTCGAATTTATTTAGTGTCTCTGAGTGTTCTTAAGTGTTTTAAATGTTTTTAAGTGCTCTAAAAACAGGGCAAAACAAATTATCTAGTAGGAATAAACATACCTGTTAGTGTCATTGTTCAAAACAAGGCAAATGAAAATTAATTTGCAAAAAAATACACGCGGAAGCGGTTTTTTCGACTTTTTTTAATTTGGGGGATACAATTAACACGGGGGATACTCTATTTCGTGACACCGGATCCTTTGTAATCATTAAACCTTCCTTTATGGAAAGCCCTTCCCTCCCTCCACTCTGCGTGGAATTTTCCTCTCCGAACCGTAATCCATCTCTTCTTAAGACCTATTTCGGTGTTCTCTCACTGGGAACGCTACCGGTACTGAATGGTAATAGTTGTGGACGTCGTTGAAGAAATCACCAATTACACTACATTATAAATGTTAAAAAATAGATGTTTTTGGTTTCCAGATCGTATTTATGGTTTTTGATAGACCAAACCCTTTCCCGCTCCACGACGCCAGATATGAGCCTGAACCTCTTTAGCGGTCATCGTCTGAAGTTCTGAACGTCAGACGCTTTCGCCACGAACTCCAGTTATTGTTTATGATGATGTGATATATCTGTGTGCGAATATGTTTGCTTACATGCGGTGTTTTATAATATATACCATGTAATCTAAGCTATAAAACGTGGGTGTGTAGACCTTCTGGTAAATACGGCAGTGGCTCTCATTGGCTGAGTCCGTTGTTAATGATTGCGGCGATGGACAGGTGTCGCGACTGTCGTAAACTTGCTTCTAAGAGATGGAGAGAGAGAGGAACATGCGACCCTCTTGCTGCAACCTGCCTCACTGTTGAAGCAGGTTAGCATAGGGCAGCTGGAGCTGTGTTGGCAGGCATCTACTTCCTCTGCTGTTGCTGGAGCCATGTAGTCGCATCTGATGGCTGGAGTTACAGCATCAATCAGGCGGATGCTCTTTCTGTTTGGGACGATGATGACGATGATGATGATGATGATGATGATGATGATGAAGATGATATGGTTGTTGTTGATGATGATGATAATGATGATGATTTGGTGCCGATGATGTTATTGATGTTGTCGTTGATGATAATGATAAGTGTGTTTATATGAGGGTGATAATAATGTTTATGTGATGATGATGATGTTAGTGGTGTTGCTTTTGATGCTGTTGTTGTTGTTGTTGATGATGATGATAATAATGTTATTGGTGTTGTTGTTGTTGATGCTATTTTTGTTGTTATCTCTTTCGATTGCGACTGTTTATTTTCTTCCACGCATGCATTCTGCAGAACAGCCCTCCACATCCTAAAGAGAATTACCCGAGGCATAATTTTAATTCGCAGCGCATGACTTGTCTTTTAAAGGAACCGTGCAACCATAGGCGTATAGGGGAGATTTCAGCAGTGGGGGGGGCAGAAATTTTACTTCTGCCCGAAAAAATAAATCCAGAATAAATGTCGTCACTTACTTATAGGCCTATGTAGTGACGTATCCAGAAAGTTTAGAAGGGGTGGAGTGGAAAATGGGAGGGGAACCAAGATGGCTTTGACCGGACATTAATTTTTTCTGACAACCTTTTTTTAGTTTTTCTTCCAAATCTATGAAAAACGTGCCACCTGCGTTACTTTCAAATCTGATAACCTTTTAAAGTCACATTCAGACTTGCCCGAAATTTAGGGGGCATTTGCCCCTGGACCCCGCCTCCTACGTCTATGCGTGCGACTGACATTAATTTGTTCGACTCGACTATACTGGGTTATCTATCAGCCTTCCTCTGGTGGCTGACTATCCGCGCCTCAGATTCACATTTCGGTGTTAGGCTACCTTGCGCGCGTAAGAAATTTATGTAATAATAATAATAATGTATATCTGCAGAGCCATTTTCATCGGCCTCGGTTATGTTCGGCGCTCTGCATAGAGTCCTATTGCTTTTTAAAGTTTCATTTTTTATTTAAAGTCTTGGGTTACCTGCCTTACTATAGTGGCTTACAGAGGTTTAGCTCGTGCCAGAGACCTGGCAGGGTATATACCTGGCACTGGTATATCTGACTATATATATTATTGTAAACTGGTAGATATAGTCAGTAATAGTAGTCCCAGGTATTTTATAACACTTTGATCTTGGCCAAAAGGCCGAGAAGCGATAATCCTTCAGATGTTTCTGACGTTTATATAGAGTCGGTCGACAGTATTAAAAAAGTATCTAACGAGATCATAAAATAAACGAGTGTGTTGCGAAATTTACGGCAGCCAGAAACTTTCAATTTGACCGTGTACGTTCATTGCAATTTTGCCTAATTAACGCGGTATATTTAAGCTATTTATGAAGAACAAAGGACATGTTATACGCAGAAGTAGATTGCCCCCTATCTAATCTGTGTTAAAATTGCGTGATACTGGCGCCATTAAGCTTATAGCGTCAGTTTCTGGAAGTCGTCCGTTGTCATTAGAAACCATCATTGAGTAATACGGTTTCAACGACGAGAATCGTTGAATAATAATTTGGTTTTAAGCAACCAGCAATAATATTATTGCTTGTGTACGGCTAAAATTTAAAGCTAGCTGTGCGGGTCATTAATTTGCAGTGTATAGCCCAGCGGTTCCCAACACGTGGTCCGCGGGCCAAAAGTGGCCCGCCTGGTCTACAAAAATGGCCCGCAGCATCTCAATGAATTAAGAAAAACAAATGTAAAATTTGACAATTTGGACATGCTAGAATATAGGCTATAATTATTTTCTATCACAAATTATTTTATTTGGACATTAATAAATCGCATCAAACATTCTATTTTGATTCAATTACAACAATTTTGTACGCCTTTAGTTAATTAAATTTTAGCCTTGTGGCCCCCTAATGTCCTTCAACTAAGAAAAAGTGGCCCTCGTGTCCTCCAAATTAGAAAAAGTGTCCCGACAGTCAAAAAATGTTGGGAACCACTGGTATAGCCTCTTGCAGTGAGCAGCCATATAGGCCTACCGATAGGCCTATATAACCTTGTAAAGCAGCCATGGCCTATCAGAAAAATCGCTTTAGACATGATTGAGTTCCATAAGAATTGTGGACACCTAAGTCTCTATACATGGCCCTATAGGCCTATAGCATGCCTACATGGCACAGCCAACGCAGCTGCTCTGTAATCTCTAGTGGTCACGAGCATCCTAGAGCCTAGGTCAGCATGACCATGGACTTTTGAACGTCCTACATGATCCGTCTCCCCATTTATTCCGCTAAAACCTATTTCATCTGGCTTGGTATAGTCGCTCCCATAAAGCCAAGATTTACATGGAATTTCTCCGCGTTACGTTTCCAGACGACCACAAACAGCTCTTCCTATGTTCTATGTCCCGCGACCTGGATGTCATATTGGATCTATAGTTCTCTCATTTTCTGATCGTATCAATTGAGTCTCTCATATATTAATTTTATCGCCAACGTCATTTGCTGTCCCGTCACCCCCCCGCCCAAGCAATCGCCATCACCATCCATTCGTTGACCGGTGCAATGGGGTTGACTTTGGCAACTTCACCTACGTTGGTCTCACAGATTTGTTCATGTAGGCTTACCTTATTTATTTATTTGTTTATTTTATTTCTCGCATTTGCTATCGCGCCCCTTCAAGCTCTCCACTCAGAGGTGCTCCCGACTACAGCGCAGACACTGAATCGGAGTTTCGCGCCCCTTCAAGCTCTCTGCTCAGAGGCTATCCCGACTACAGAGCGGACACTGAATCGGAGTTTCACGTCGAAGCTGCTCGAGCAATTGCAAGTGAAAACTTGCTCAAAGTTCCTACGCGACGGCTTGAGGTGGATTCCAACCTGGAACCCTCCGGCTCCAAGGTTCCACCGAACCCACCACTCCACCACTGCGCAACGTCACTTACTAGCATACCCTAAAAGCTTTAGAAACTTCTACCGTGCTGCAAAAATCTTCGCTGTGGTTGGTGCATCGTTCTGCAATAAGTTACCTTGCACTGGCAGTCTCCGTATAATATAATAAGCTTCTTGGTAGGCTATTTCTTTGCCTCGTTTCCGTAGGCCTTTGCAAACCATTCTCTTTGATCGCGTTTCTGTGCTGTCAGGTCGGAAATCGCCTCTGAGAAGTTTCTCTTGAAGTGGCGCTATATAAATTCAGATTACGATCACGAATAATGCACAAATTAATCAAGACGTGAGATCTTATTTTCGTCGAGTAAGACCCAAGACCCCAAACTTGCGCCAATTGCGTGAATTGGTTGATTATAATATACAAAGTGCTTACACGAGAACTGCATTCAGAATTTCAGATCCATATTGTGACTTGTTTGTGTTTGTATTAGAGGTGCGACTGATGTAAATACGATTGAACCACAGTCGGGTGTATTATGGCATGAAACGTATATCATGAGTAACGGCGTACTTGTTATAATAGGCGCATAGACTATAGTGTGGCTCATGTCTGATCTGTTCGTTCGGTCGGAGGAGACAGTCTGGCATCTTTAGCACTAAAACAATGGCTTCGCGAACGAGCGGAGCATGTTGAGCGTGATAAGTGAGATTGCTCATTTGCTCAGACGCCGATTTAAACACGAACGCAGATATAGACAGACGGAGAGAGAGACAGACGGACATACAGACAGACAGGCACAGAGAGAGACAGACAGACAAGACAGAGAGACAGACAGAGACAGAGAGAGAGGGGGGAAGGAGAGAGACAGACAAACAGACAGACACACAGACAGGCAGACAGGTACAGAGAGAGACAGATAGACTGACAGACAGACAGACATACAAAGAGAGA
Source organism: Lumbricus terrestris (assembly GCA_949752735.1). Lineage (NCBI taxonomy): Eukaryota > Metazoa > Annelida > Clitellata > Crassiclitellata > Lumbricidae > Lumbricus > Lumbricus terrestris. The sequence continues at coordinate 4,926,732 of OX457052.1, forward strand.
CAGACAACAGAGACAGACAGTCAGAGACGGACGAACGGACGGACGAGAAGCGAGACGGAGACAGACAGAGAGAGAGAGGGAGAGAGACAGACAGACAGACAGACAGACAGACAGACAGAGACAGAGACAGACAGACGCTACACATGGACCCCTTCATGTTTCCCAAGAATTTTTGCACGGAGAGGCGGATGTCTGGTTGAATGTATAAGCTTAGTCGTCGTCGGTTTTCAGTCCGTCTGGCATTTATTGAGTGTCGAAAGACGAAACTGGTGAAACACGGACTCCACACTTCACCACCGCTGGAGCCAGAGCACCAACAGCAGCAGCAGCAGCATGATCAGTTTCAACTTCCTATAGCAGCCGAATCCATCTTATGAATAGCCAAAGCATCGTGAGCGTCCGGACTATTGCATTAGGAGTTATAAGAGACTGGCGGGAAGGAGCGGAGTGTATTTCAGGTATAGGACGGGATCTCGGAAGTTTGACAAAGCCCATTGCGTGTGGGGACAAAGTACGTTGAAAGAACTTCAAGCAGAGTGTGCTTAATGTAGGGCTGGCCTCTGAAGTTCAGCGAGACCCACTGCGTGGGGGTGCGAACGTTGAAAGAACGTTGGGCTGTAGTGTAGGTCAACGGAGATAGAGTTTCTTCAAAACATATACTACACGGTTCATTCATTCGTCTCGTAATCAACGGTAAACAACCCTGGCTCCATCGTTTTCCCTGTTCGCCTTTCACTGCATTGTCTACACACGTGTGTTAGTGTGTTAGCTACAGTCGCTTTCAGCCGATTCAACCGATTCGATTCGTCAAACAAACTCGACTCGTACTAGTAGGGTAGTCGACCTATTCGACTGAAGGAATCTTCTGCTACGCGACCAAAATGCACGTAATTATGGCGCTCCCATATTAGAGCCCATAGACGTTCAAGTGGACGAGTCTCAAATTTGGCATTTAACTAAGAAGAATTACCGCACTGTGGATAGGACCTATACTGGATACGTCTGGATACGGGAAATTGAACACCTTTTTTGAAGATTTCATATTTCTCAGCGGTGTTGAGTCGAGAAAGACTTAGACTGTGTAAAGTCTATTTCATTATAAATTATTATAAGCGTATACAGACCCGGGCAAATGTTGATAATTCGTCAACTATTGATGTGTCATCCATCGGAAATAGTCGTCGACATATCTCAGGTAAGACAGTAGTTGTACTAGCAAGCGATATAATAATAATACTCGCTCGACGATGGGTCAGGACCTGAGGACCGTCGATGGTAGCCCTCCAGACCCTTCAGTCCCCTCTTGCGGATCGATGTCTTCGCCACCCGACAAGCTATCCGGAAGTGTCGGACGAGTGCGTCGGCGGATATGGATCGTTGGATTCGTCGCCTCGTTCTGCTTCGTTGGATTCATCATCTGGTTGACTTTTCTGCTGACCGTCAACATCTTTCGTCTGCAGGAGAAGGTCCAGTTGCTGGAAGAGCGCTGCTTCTACGGCGCCCCCTCCGCCGCTGATGACGACAACGACCAAAGAAAACTCCCACAGTCAATCAGAGATGAAGTTAACCAGCTTGTTGAACAGGTAAGAGCCACTATATAGGCCCTATATGACCTTAATTGGTGATGATAAAGGCGTGCAGTCTAACATCATCGCACCTTATCATGGTTGGCCCTACCCTAATTAGGTCTACACCTGACTGTTCTTTACCTTGCCGTGATATCTAAGGTCACCCTATAACTTCACGCAATCTCAGTGCTGCGGGTGAGTAGAACAAGAAGAACGAGTAGAACAAGAAGAACGAGTAGAACAAGTAGAACAAGTAGAACAAGAAGAACAAGAAGAATAAGTAGAACAAGAAGAACCAGAGGAACAAGAAGAAGTAAAAGATCAAGCGCCATATAATCTATTATCATTGTTTTTACCCCGAGGTCTTAAGGCTACATAAGGGACTTCATTGCTAACTATAATGATTAAAAACTAGTCCAGAATTGTCAGAGTTTGAAGAGAAAATTCTTCTAAAGGTGACCACGTTATAGCGCTGAATGCTAACAGACAGGCGCTGGAAAAGAAAATTTGCTTCGCGTCTGTCACCAGTAATGCGCTTGCCGATTTCGCTGATGAATTTTTTCGCCCGAAATCGGCAAGCGCATATCATCCATTACTGGTGACAGACAAGGTAGTAAAGATCCCTCAGGCCGTAAAATATTAAAATTAGTTTATACACGATGTAGGTTCTCGTCTCCAACGTAGTGCCCAAAGGTGCCTCTAAATGCAACGACATTGAACCGTTGCGTGCAAATTGATAAACGCTGGAACAGGTGCATGAAGGTCACCCGTTGCCTCTGTCATGCGGCGGCCCAGCTCCTGAAGAAATTATATACCCGTCCGGTTGATCGGGCCCAGTGATTCAAATGCCACGGGGATTAATTCGTACGTATCGGGGAGGGACGTATACTTGGTGCTTTTTCGATCAGCAGCTTGCTCCTCCGCTCCACCCGTTACTGTCGACGTCAGATGAATGTACGACGACGCGCACGTGTGCATTGCTGTTGCATCCCATGCAGTGAATCTACCTCTTGCCCTTGGGACCAGTGTGGCTCTTATTCCATCGGTGCGGCTTAGTCCTGACGGTTCTCTTGAACTATAGGAATATCCGCCTTCGACAGGGCTCTCCAGATAATGTCATTTAGTGCAGCGTGTCGCTCTGCCCTTCTCGTCGACCTTCTGCAGACCAGTCCATGATGACCACCCGGATCTGCGATCTCGCCACACTGGCACCGATGTGATGCACAAAGAGTTAGTCCAAGACGGAATTCTGCAGCTACTCTAACCGCCTCATTGCTCAACCCCGGACAGCATGCAGCAAAAGGTATCGTCCCGAGCCAGTCTCCGGCGTGTGCAGCTGACAGTGCTCGGAGTCTTGCCTGGCTGAGTGGATCATCGGTTCCAAATCTTCATCTTATTCCTGTCAATCAGAGGTCTATCCAAGGTCTTCTGCTTCATCGGGACTGGATCCATCACAGTGGGAAGCGAGTCTTTGCGAGCCTCCATCATCTCCTCCCTGTATGAGTCGCCCCACTCCTCTGCGACCAGGATGGCACCCACGAGTCCGGCGGTCGACGCAGCTGACGCCAAATAGGCTGATGATGCCAGCATAGAAAACCGCCTGATCCCAGGACCTCCATCTCTGATCGGGAGCGAAGCCTGCAACCACTGCACGTCGCTCAGCTCATTATAATTAATTAATTAATTTTTTTAACATATAAATTTTTATAGTTTCAACAAATATTACAAACAGACAAACAGAACAAAAGCTGTGTGAATTTTAGCGAGTCCACCTACCCTCATCCATGTCAATTAAGGGCTTAATAAATGACCCTGTGAAAGCCACAGTTAGTATTATTATTGTTGTTATTATTATTATTATTATTATTATTATTATTATTATTATTATTATTATTATTATTATTATTATTATTATTATTATTATTATTATTATTATTATTATTATTATTATTATTTACACATGCAGTCTCGTAATGTGTATGTGTATGTGTATGTGTATGTGTATGTGTATTATTATTATTATTATTATTATTATTATTATTATTATTATTATTATTATTATTAGGTTACATGACACCGCAAAAATTATGTTTTCATGCCCTTGCTGCACTTCGCACATTTTGTGGACCCTCCCCAAGCCGCCATGCGTAGCCTATGTAAATTAATTATGAGCTTCTCTAATGTGGGTATCATCCCATAGTCTTTCTTAAGACTCCAGAGTAAAGTCTCCATAGCACACCCCCAACGATGCCCAAACCCACACAAATCAACGGCTGACCCTCCGTTATTTTTTCTACAATTCTCATAGGCTACTGGTTAGAGATAGTTATAGCAAGGAAAGGACTAAGGAGAACACCTTTAGAGAATTAAGAAAGCTGTTGACCCCACATTTGTTTCAACTGAGTTAATCTGAAACTATAATAGATAATTCAATTCCAACGTTCGTGTGCGCGCCATTACCCTCTACTTCCGTGCGTATTACATTTAAACAACAATGCATGCTGGGAAAACAAGTCTGCACAGTTTACTGATTTCATCTCCGAGAGTTCTGCAGCCTCACCTATGACGATGAGGACGATGGCTATAAATAACTCACTACGTCGTGGAACGTTAAATGCATCCGTATTGTGCACTCGGCTACCCGCGGCGCTTGCCATTGAGTTCCTGGATTTTTTCTTTGCAGATAAAACATATCTGGAACACTGTTAAGATTGGCTGGCTTTTCTGCATCCGATAAATTTACCAATCCCACCCAACTCGGTGTCTTCTTTTAAGAATTATTATATTCACCCAGCAGCATTTGGAGTGGATCGTTTTTTTTCTCACAGAATGGGAGCTTTCATTCTGACAATATTCCTACGTGAGCGGTTATCTGAACTACTTACTTCACGTCTCATGAAGGATATTTTTCCAGCCATATTTTTTGCTCATGTCTAGGATCATTCTGATTCATTCATTTCCAAAGAAATTTTATCTCGACCATGGTGAGCTATTTTTTTAAAGACAAATCTGAAATTAACTGTGTTTTAGAGAAGGTGGGATTTAGTGAACTGTTTCAGTATGAGCACGAAAATGATAAATGTTGACCTCTAGCGATAACAGATTCTGTAGTAGCCTAATAGGACAGTATTAAAGATTTGGACTATAATCCAGTTATGACAAATCATCAAGGCCGTAGCTAGGGGGGTGTTTTGGGTGTTTGAACACCCCCCGAAATGAAAAAAACCGTAAAAATTAAATAATGCATTTGCGCGAAAAACAAGGAAAATTGCGATTTATGAAGAAAAAAATCACGAAAGTAGATCGTTTTAAGCCATGTTGAAGGTTTTCCGGGCGAAAAATCCTAAAAAACATCTGATGACTAAAAAAGGTCGACTAAAGCAAAGGTCGTCAGAAATTTTTCTGGAAAACACCCCCCGAAATAAAATCCTGGCTACGGCCTTGCAAATCATGTCTGTATAAGCTACTCGAATACATAATTCCATGCATTTTAATAATTTGTGTTAAGTGTGAATCGAGTCTTAGTCTTAATTTAAACAATCATCTTTAGGTGCGGTTGACATTCCTTATATAGCTTACCACAAGACTGTTTACGTCTATAATACTAATACTAATACTAATACTAATACTAATACTAATATTAATACTAATACTAATACTAATAGGGGCCTACTAATAATAATAGGCCTAATAATAATATTTTTCGGGCTTAGCCTCCTCCCCCCCTCCCGAAGAAGGCGCAAACTTTGAATTTTTTTCGTAAAATGGTTCTTTTCACGGAGCGAAACAAACTTACGAATGACTAAGAAAAAAGTCATAAACTTTTGGCCGAGATTTCAGACCGAGGACTAAAAAAGGTCATCAACTTTTTTGGGCCCGAGAAAATATTTTTCGGCGCCGCAATTTTAGCCCCTCCAAGAACGGAAATCAAACTCCGCCCATGATCACGACCGCGTGATAGCTTACAGATCGCTTGAGTTGGCACTCGCTCCAAGACTTGAATCCAGATGACTTCATTATTAACATTAATTTAGAAAAAAACATGCCAAAAAATGGACTCTTCACTTGGGGCCTACATTCTGATTGGCTCTATACTATAGATCATATACAATGTCAAATCCCGAGTCTGCTCTATAACAGTTATCTCGATTATTTGCCTCAATTGGTTCTTATCTTTGGAATGCGCTTCTTATAATTATATCTCTTCGCTCTATAAATATCTAGATTCTGTTCTATATCTGTTCGTTCTTCCTTCTTCTCTCTTACCTCAAAACCTGCTTCTTCTCAGGGGCCTAGCGCACTTGAAGCACTTCTGAACGGATCATCCTACTAGAGGCGCTTTACAAATGCTTAAATACAATATATTTATAGAGCGCTTCTAGTAGGATGATCCGTTCAGAAGCGCTTCAAGTGCGCTAGGCCCCTTGAGAAGAAGAAGCAAGTATTTGAGTGACATGTCTAAGATAATTAATCTACACATAATGCCCACGGCGGATGAGACGAATGAGGTCCTGTACTGTTAACTTTGTCAGTTGTGGTTCAACAGCTTGTCCACTGTCCAAGGTCTCCTGCTTTGCTTGGTGCCAATATGGGTTACCGACAGGGCTGTACTGGTAAATTTTGAGGTGAGTACACGCTGACCGGGAGAAAATTTTCCGACAGCCTAACCTTTTATCCACTTTCCCGTCCGAAAAATCTGACGACCTTTTTTTTAGTCATCCGGCCAAAATCTCGGGAAAACTACCCCCATTTTCCCGTCCGAAAAATCTGACGACTTTTTTTAGTCATAGGCCCCAAAACAGCGCCGCGTGCGCCTCATTTACTAGCGTGTACGGTGTACCCTGCTTTTTACCCGCGTATACCCTACTTTTCGGAAGGTGAGTATACGATGCCGTTTTTCCCCGGAGGTGAGTATAAGCTGTATACCCGCGTATACCCTCGTGTACATGGGCACCAGCAGAAATTTTTGCAGGGGGGGCAAAATTTTTACGATAGTCACGATTAAATTTTGTAGTAGCAAAAGTTTGAAAATGCAATGCTGCATGGAAATTAGGAATACGGGTATTTTTCAAAGAGGTTTCTTATGCAAATTTCTCAGTTTCATTTTGTGTATAATTTTTAATATGAATAGTTTCCTTAGAAATTTGTTAAAAATCAAAAAGCAGATCTATGTTGAAAAGTAGTTTCCTAAAGGTGCTCTATATAATTTCATAGAATGAACGAATGACTAAATGAACGAAAAAGGTGTCCGTTTGCAAGGGGCAATTGCTCCTCTAGCTGCTTTTAAAGCGCCACTCGAAAGCCAATCGCAGGGCACCAGCAGTTTCACTTGTTCTGCATCGAGTCAGAAGCATATTCCCAAGAGTAGGCCTAGTCAGAAAGAGGTCCGAGTCTGGTAGACAGAGGGCCAGAGTAGCTGTTAATGCGGGTGTTGTTTAGGAAGGTGAAGGATCTGAGGATCAGATGAGTGTGGGTATCAATTCTTTTTAACAGATCTCTTTGTCAGTTTTGGGTGTAAATCATGAGGCGTGATAACCAGAGCCAAGTTTATCTACAGTTTGACCTCCCTGCATTCTGTAATGGCAGCTTGCTAAATGGACAAAATGGAGCCTGGCTTATAGCGGACTTGGTTTATATAATTACAATGCTAGTGAATAAGCAGATCTCCCTGATGAAATTTCAGTGTACTTTGAGAAATTTTCAAATTTTTGCGTTAGTATTTAATTTTTTGCAGTTGTGATTAATTGCATTACAGCTGGATTCCACTTAAGTAGGCCATAATCGATAGACCTGCTGTTTGCATGGGTGCCCGCAGGAAGGTTGAAAGTCAATGGTCATTGTAAGAGTTTTTAGAAAGAGCTTGAACATGCAAGGCAGAAAGTTATAAGAGCGTGTTTATTTCTATAGAGATCTCTAAATGTAGATTTCTGACTTTCATTGTCTGTATCATTCGTATCATTGGTGCTTTAATGCAAAGAAATTTGTTAAAAACCCAAAATTAGTAGTTAAAAAAGGTTTCAATTTTCCAGGGGGGCAAGTACCCCCCCCCTTGCCCCTATGTGCGGGCGCACATGCTCGTGTACAGCCCTGGTTACCGATGCACGCCCATAGCAAGCAGGGTATTATTGTTTCACTTTGACCTTAGCAAAAAGACCGAGAAACAATAATGCCTCAGATACTGTCTGACGCTTATGTAGAGTCGGTCGACCCCTTTAAAAAGTATCCAGACGTGCAGCGAGATCAAATTACCCATTGTTTAACGAAATTTTACGGCTGCGAGAGACTTTGAATTTGGGCATATGCACGTGGATTCCAATTTTGCCTAATTAACGCAGTAGATCTATAAGCTTATTTGAGCAATTTATGAAGAACCCAGGACCTGTTAGACCCTATAGGGCCTACACAAATTTTTTTAAAAAAACCTATAGCTAACGCATGTTAAAATTGTGGTCCTTTGAGGCGCTCCTAGCGGCAAACTTAAGAACACCATTGTCGTTGCTAAACGACGAATAATGATAATATTAGTTTACATCGGCTAACAAGGGCGATGCCAATATAGGTTTCACTGCAGTTTTAGTGTACCAGACTTCCATTCCTTACTGGAAATTTGCTAAGTCGGACACTCGGACAGCCAGCTATTTAATGATATCATGATTCTTTTATTTAATTTAAAAGACCAGGACAAAAACTTTTAAAAACGAAATCGAGTGTATTCAGACCAAAGACACGTCTCTATAAACTCCGCCACCGATTGCACTCTGCTATTGCCAGTCCCAAGCCTGGATAAAGCAGGAAGGCGTCGCTAATGATCTTTGTTACCACACAGTGACGTTAAACTGCAAATAGCCTACCACCACCACGTCTCTATACTCTGAAGGATATACTATACACATAGTCTATTCAATAAATTCCACTCGGTTAGGTCCTACCTGCGATAATATGTGCATCATATGTATATGCGCATAAGAGCCGGAATGGCAGTATTCCCACTAAAATGTATGTCGAAAGTACTTTATATTTATATATATTTATAAATATATAACATGTGCCAGATTCACACTTTTTGTTGCTCGCTTATACCTGCACATCAAGCTGCAACGACCCTTTGCAAAGATTCATATGCACCATTGTTGACAATGGGAATAACATTTACGCAGGACTTACATTTGTTCACATACATCAATTGCAATCTGTTTGGAAAAAATGCTGCGGCTCGACTAATCGGCCGTACAGGTTATTCCTAGGTTTGGGCATGTGTTCAGTCTCACATGGGAGGAACTGTATTAGTAAGGTATGATGTAGAGCCTAAATGTTAGTATAATGCGTTGTTGTTTGGCAGCTTCCTCCTTCAACGCGTTCCTCCTTAGGCCTATTAACTGGTGGGTCAAGAGACTTCTCGTCGTCTCAAGACCACTGTTTCTCTCTTTGTCGAACGCACTGGGAGCGCCTCTGATTGGTATGCACTGTGAGAGGCGCTATATAAATCTATAGATACAATACTGCTGCATCTTAGGGAGCTATGCGTCTCGGTTATTTTCGTCCGTGATGGTATATTGTTTACTTTGATCAACTCTGCAAAGATGCGGTTGTCCCGCCAACCCGAACCTTCGCAGCTCACCATAGAAGTTTTCATCTTCTTGAGTCTTGAGTCTCTTGACCCACCTTTCTGCAGTAAGCTGTCTTGAGCTTCTGCGATTACGTTTACATGTAATCTAATCTAACCTAACCTAACCTAATCTAATCTAATCTAGAATGAACATTTGCGAAACACTTCTCACAGCAGAGCTATTCAGAAAGCGCTTTCAGCGTGAAAGGACCATGAAAAGAAAAAGGTCTTCAAGCAGACGAGTTGCAGGGAAGCTCATTCCACATTGAGGGACCCATAATAGCGAGGGTGCCCGATGCTGAGTAAATGACTTATTTATTTACTTATTTTTTCTCAATTTCTATAGCTCCCAATCAAGCTAACTACGCAGAGGCGCTCCCGACTACAGCGCGGACACTACATCCGAATTTCACGCCGAAGCGCCCAAGCAATTGCGAATGAAGGGCATGCTCAAGGTTCGTATACGCGGCGGCTGAAGGTGGATTCGAACCTGTAACCTCTGGCTGCAAGGCGATGAGCATACCCACTACACCACCGCGTCCCACAATGATGTTCGTGACCGAGGCACAAATAGAATAAGGTGGTCCAAATCTAAGCTATCTTGGGTGGATCTGCTCAACAACTTGGCACAACTGCCACATGCATTGCTTGATATTGCACTGTTTGCCTTGCAAAGTTGCAAGCCAAGCACTCTAGAGAATCAAGCATCGTAGACCTGCAGGGTGAGAGAGGAGCGACCTATAAAATATGAATAATGTAGAAATTATCGGTTGAAAATACGATAGCCTTATTTTTTCAAGAATAATCGACAGACGATTAATCAAACGATTGCTTCTTAACGGTTACTTGGTGCGTCTTAGGATCAGGTGCAGGCTACTGTACACTTAACGACACGCTTAGCTGAGCGATGACGAAAGCATGCAGAAGATTTAGAGATACGGGCAGAAGAGACAGAGACAAAGACAGGGAGAGAGACAGAGACAGACAGAGAGTTAGAAGAAGTGATTTAAGTAATATGGATTGCTGTTGCTGCTCACTCTGGTTTCTGTCTTAATTTGGCTATGATTATAATCTGACATCCGTAAATCATGGCGATACGATCTCACGATAATAT